>JAODAL010020829.1:0-68527 GCA_025379985.1 Phyllomedusa bahiana
GGGAGAAAATGAAACCCTAGAGATTTGCATCAGAGATAATTGCATCATTATTTAAAACGATTTGTAGAGCGTATCTAATGGAGATCAGCGTGAGGTTTACACTTAAAGGGGCAGTCCTATGCACAATAGATTTGTAAGTTAAATGAATTAAATACGAAGAACATATGATAATTGCTTTATCTGCGACAGTTTGAATAAAATAACTCAATTTTTAATATTTACCCCATCTGTATTTTTCTTTTCCCCATTTGTGGGGGCAAAAGATAATAGTTAAGATGGGCGAAACGATTCTAACGAAGTGGAATTGTTTAGAATTTAGGAAAAACTTTTTTCTGAACAAAGTAAAAATTTGGGGTGATTGCGGGAACAAAGTTTTGTTTTTAATTATAAAATGGCTGCGGCACAGGGCGTTTCAGGGGGAAAAAAAAAGTCTGGGAGGAAGAAAGGATAGTACATGAATTGCGGGAAGAAGCCAATCAAGATGGGGGGGGATTCTTAGTCACCGCATAAAAAGTCCGGGGAGTGCGTGGCTTACATCTCTTTTGTGCCGGTTGTAGTGCTGCGCCCCAGTATTAGAGTTTCTCCACAAAAAAAAAAACCCTTTTAACAGCGTTTTTGGGGGCGAGTCAAGCTTTTCTCAGAGACTGCTTCTCTACATTTTGATTTTGTGGGGTATTGAAATTGAGTCAGGGTGCACCCCAATTTTCAGCTGCATTAAAATTTGAATGCTTTTGCCGTTTGGGGGCATGAAGACCCAAGGGTTATCTAACCCTGTTTTTGCTTTTGTATTCGTTAAAGAAAAACGTTTTTACAATCCAAATCCAAGTTAATTTTTGACTGCTTATGTTTTTGCGCAATTTTATTAAGGGGCACTAAAAATCTTTGTGTATTGTTCAGTAAAAGAAAGGTTTTTTTTTTTAAATGCCCAAAGAAAAAAATTTTGCCTGTAGCAAAAAATTAAATTAAAAGGTTAATTAAGTTTTTTTTGCGTTGTGGTCAGAAAAATACACGGGTTTTTTTAACAGTCATACTGGAAATTTTTTTTGGCACTAAATTCTTTTCCCCAATTTGACCAAGGGAAGTAAGCGTTTTTTCTGGTTGTATCCGTAAAAAGAAAAATGTTTTTCAAAGTCAAAGAAGAAATTTTTTGCTGTAGATAATTCTATACAAAGGGTTTAAATTAAGCATTTTTGGTTGTGATCAGTAAAAAAACCGTTGTTTTAACTGTAAAGTGGAAATTTTTTGGCAGCTAATTTCCTTTGCGAAATTTTATACCCAAAAGGGAAATTTTAGCGTTTTTTTGCGTTGAGTAGTAAAAGAAACTGTGTTTTTCAAGCCAAGAAGACATTTTGCTTGAGCATAAGTCATATTCGTAGGTTAATTCGGTTTTTTCTGTTGTGGTAGAAAATACACGTTTTTAACACGCTAAAAAGTGGTAATTTTTTGGAGCTTTTTTTCTTTTCCAATTTAGATAAGGGGGTTTAAATTTAAAGTTTTTTTTCTGCTGTTTGTTCGTAAAATAATGTTTTTTTAACACCTACTATGGTAATTTTTGGCACTTTTTCTTTTGCCATTTAGCCCAAAGGGGTTAATTAAGCGTTTTTTTTCTGCGTTGTAGCCGTAAAAGAACGGTGTTTTTCAACGCAAAAAAGAAATTTTCCCTGTAGCATAATTCTTTACTAATTAATTAAAGCTTTTTCTGCGTTGTGCCCAGTAAAATCACGTCTTTTAAATGCACTAGCGGAAATTTTTGGCAGTATTTCTTTTGGCAATTTTACCCAAAGGGTAAATTAAGCGTTTTTCTGCTGTTGTAGTCATAAAAAAAAATGTTTTTTTTAACCCCAAAAGAGACATTTTCCTGCGCAAAGTCATATTCGTGGTTAATTAGCGTTTTTCGCTGTTGTGGTCAGTAAAATACACGTCGTTTTTTAACCGTACAAAGCTGGTATTTTTGGCGAATTTCTTTTGCAATTTAATCAAGGGTTAATTAAGTTTTTTTCTGCTGTTGTGTTCAGAAAAATAATGTTTTTTAACACTCTCATACTGGAAATTTTTTTGGAGCTCTTTTTTTTGCGCAATTTAGATCCAAGGGGTTTTAATTAAGCGTTTTTTCTGCTTTTTGAGCCCTAAAAGAACGGTGTTTTTCAAGGGCCAAAAAAAATTTTTCCCTTTAAAAAATTTAAAAATGAAAAGGGAAAAATTACGCGTTTTTCTGCTGTTGTGGTCATAAAAAAATACGTCGTTTTAACGGGCCAAAGCGGGTAATTTTTGGCTGCTAATTTTTTTTGCGCATTTAGACCCAAGGGGTTTAAATTTAGGTGTTTTTTGTTTTGTGGTCAGAAAAATACCGTCGTTTAACTGCACAAAGCTGGAAATTTTTTTGGGCAACCCCATTTTTTTTTGCGAAATTTAAACCAAGGGTAATTGGCGTTTTTCTGCTGTTGTAGTAAAAAAACGAAACAGTGTTTTTAACCCCAAAAGAAGAAATTTTCCCTATAGAAAATTCATACCCCAAAGGTTAATTAAAGCGTTTTTTGGTTGTGGTCAGAAAAAATACACTCTTTTTAACACGTACAAACCGGCAATTTTTGGATCATTTCTTTTGCGTAATTTAGATCCGGGTTAATTAATATTTTTCTGTGTTGTGGTCAGTAAAATACATTTTTTTTAATCGCTAATGCTGGAAATTTTTTGGGCGCTCAATTCTTTGGAAATTTTAGACCCAAGGGTTAAGTAAGCGTTTTTTCTGTTTGATCCATAAAAAAACGGTGTTTTAAAGTCCAAGAAGAAATTTTGCTGTAGCAAAAATTCATTCTAGGTTAATTAAGCATTTTTTTGCTGTTGTGACAGTAAAATAAGTCTTTTTTTAACATGCACTTTGGTAATTTTTGGCACTCATTTCTTTTGCGCAATTTATACCCAAGGGAAAAATTTAAGCTTTTTCTGCTTTTGTATCATAAAAAAAAAGTGTTTTTCAACCCAAAGAAGCATTTTCCCTGTAGCATAATTCATATTGTAGGTTAATTACGGTTTTTCTGCTGTTGTGATCAGTAAATACACGTTTTTTAACTGTACATAGTGGTTTTTTTTGGCAGTCATTTTTTTTGGCAATTAACCCAAGGGGTTTAAATTTAATTTTTTTCGGCTGTTGTGTCAGTAAAAGAAACGGTTTTTTCAATCCCAAAAAAAGAAATTTTTTCTGTGCATAATTAAAATAAGGTTAATTACGCGTTTTTTTCTGTGTGTGGTCAGTAAAAACACGTCTTTTAAACATGCTCCCCAAAAGTGGTAATTTTTGGTGCTAATTTCTTTTGGCAATTAGACCCAAAGGGGTTTAATTGGGTTTTTTTTTGTGTTGGGTCAGAAAAATTACCGGCTTTTTAACATCTACAAAGCTGGAAATTTTTTTGCAGCTCTTTTTCTTTTGCGAAATTTAGACCCAAGGGTTAATTAAAGCGTTTTTCTGTGTTGTAGTCAGTAAACAAAACGGGTTTTTCAAGCCAAAGAAAAAATTTTGTTAGATAATTCTACCCAAAAGGTTAATTAACCTGTTTGCGCTTTTCTATACGAAAATAACAGAGTTTTTAAAGGGGCACCTCAAGAAATTTTTTTTGCTCCCATTTGTGGAGCGCAATTACCCCAAACTTTTTATGTGTTCAATTGGGGTCAAATACAGGGTGTGTATTTTCTATACAGTACTTCATTTAAAAAGAGTCTGTACATTTTGAAAAAACAGTATGTCAGCAGAGAGGTGGGAGGCTCTTCACATGGGGAGTGGGACAAACATTCCCGGGGAGGCACAGGTCGCAGCACAGTGGGGACATTGCAGCAGGGTTTTTCTCGGGAAGCCAGGGGCTGCCGGTTCATTAAGCGGGCCCTGTTTTTTACCGGCAAACCCCAAAGGGGTTTTTTGATTTGGGTTGGGTAGGTTCACTTTCCCCCCAGTGACATCGACAACCCCAGCCAAAAGGGCGGTGGGGTGTCAGACACAACCTTAGTTTGGGTGGCCCCGGGGGTGGGTCCAGCCCCCACCTTCCCCAACGCGCCTGTCCCCCTTCCGGTTCCCTCAGAGGATCACTATGTGGTGGGGTCAGTGCCCCTATACCGAGGATGAAAATTTTAGGACAGTCAGCGCTACTTGGCAGTGAAAAAATGGGCCCAAAATTCCCCTGCTTCTTGCGTAGGCGACAAAAGTAAAGATGTGGAGATGGCAGGAGGTCATGTTGTGAGGGGTCAGCCCCTTTCATACCCGGACCGGTGAGGGGGACACGTGAAGATCAAAAAAGCAGTGCGAGGTCAGGAGCCAAGGGCCCCCGGGGTAGAAAACTGTTCGAGGTCCAAGAAAGTAGCGCCCCAAGGGATCCGCGAGGCGTGGCGGTAAAAATTTACTCAGTGCGGGCTTTTAGAAAAAAAAGCATGGCGGTGTAGCAGTTTTTTGTAAAACCCGGGGGAGCCGAATATGGGTATATGTAGAATCTGTGGCAGAAAAATGAAGCGTGGCCAGGGAGCTTAAAAAGTTTGGCACAATGGCCCTGCGTCAATACCCCAGCGTCCCATCCCGGGGGTTGGGGGAGAAAACGTGGTAGATGTGGTGGTCCATCCCGCCGCCGCGCAGCACCCCTGGCATCATGCCATTGAGCCCGTCAAGGCTCCCCCATTCTGCAGAAGGGAGCTGTTTTCTTTGCCTCACTCCTGGTCCAGATGCTCCTGTCCTCGTATTCCCGGGCCGCAGTTTGTTCAACGGCGATTGAAAGAATAACAGTAGCACCAACCTCCTAAGGTCCCGAAAACTGACAGCTTGTCCCAATTTTTTTGGTACTGAGTCCCCCCCCTTTCCAAATGGTGGCTCTGCAACGTTCAGAAATTAATGGAGAGTTCCAAGCGTAATTTCTTTTCCCAAAAAGGCGACCCGCCTTCACAAATATGTAGAAAAAAGGTGGGCCAGTCCCTTTTTTCGGTTTTTTCCCAAGGTGCTTTGGCAAACGGAACGTGTGGACTTAAAAATATTGTAGGGCCCCGTACTTTCCTTTACGGGCTATGGTGAAAGGCTTCCTGCCCACCCACCAAAACCTTTTACAGGAGACGGGTTTTCTCCCCACGTTTTCAAATGCTGCCCTGCCCAATGTCTGCCCCTTTTCCTCCCCCACCCCCCACCATCTAGCTCCACAAGTCTGCTCTATCATACCACATGTGTAGGGAAACAACGGTGTACGCAGTTTTTACCCTTTGGGTTGCCTGGGAATGAAGTCCAAAGGGAGGGAAGCTCCGCTCATGCACAAGAAAAAAGATGTGTGGCTTTCTCCGCGCCAACTGCAAAACGGAACCATGGTGGGACCATGGGAGGAACATGGTGTCCACGGGCACGAGGGGGATGGTCCTGCGCCCCGCAAGGGCGTGTTCAATTGGTTGTGAAAAGGTTCTTGAATCTTCCCCCGATGTCATAAGATTCTGGAAATCCGGAAATGTGCATGCCTTCTCCATTTCCCACAAACCAGGAACACCCCCCTCGGGGTTTCAGGGCAGAACGGGCCCCCCCAACACCGTGATTTGTGATGTTTTCACCCTTTGGAATTTCAGCCTCACAATTGGACCGACTGTATGAACAGAGAAAAGGGCCCTTGATGAATTTTTGATGACCATCGGACAAAACCCCCTCCTAAGGTCAGAACTGACCGTCCCTGTCCAATTGTTGGTACTGCAGTCCCACCCTTTCCAAATGGTGGACTCTGCACCGTTCAGAGAATTAATGGAGAGTTCCAAGCCGTAATTTCTTTTCCAAAAAGGCAGTAACAGCCCTTCACAAATATGTAGAACAGAAGGTGGGCCAGTCCTTAGCTTATCGGTTTTGTTCCAAGGTGCACGGCAGCGCGGAAAGTGTGGAGCTTTTAACTATGGTCAAAGGGGCCCGTACATGTCCTTTACGGCCCACTGGGTGAATGTGCTTCCTGCCAAGCCACACCAACAACTTTGACAGAACGGGCCTTTCCTCCTCCACGTTGTCAAACTGCTGCTCCTGCGCCAATTTTCCGCCTCCTCCTCCACCACCACCCCACCATCTCAGCCTCCACAAGTACTCGCTCCATCATACAACATGTGTAGGGCACAACAGTTCACGCAAATTTTTACCCTGGCTTCCTCGGCGAATGAAGGGCACACAGGGGAGGAACTGCTCCGCGTTCATGCAGCAAAGAAATCGATGGGGTGGCTTTTTCCTCCGCGCCAACTACAAATCGGAACAATGGTGACGGACAATTGGAGGAACATGGTGTCCGCGCTGCACTGAGGAGGGATGGTCCACGCACCCTGCATGGTGCATGTGTTCAATCTGGTTGTGAAAAGGTTCTTGAAGTCTTCCACCGATGTTCATAAGATTCTGGAAATGGCCAGGAAACTGTGCATGCACTTCATCCATTCCTACAAAGCCAGGAACACCCTCCTCGAGTTGCAGCGGCAGAACGGCCTCCCCAACACACGCTGATATGAAATATTTTCACCCGTTGGAATTTCAGCCTGCACATATTGGACCGACTGTATGAACAGAGAAAGGCCATTGATGATTTTTTGATGATCCATGCAGACAACCATCCTAAGGTGCAGAAGCTGACCGTGCTCCTGTCCAATTTGTTGGTACTGCAGTCCCACCCTTTCCAAATGGTGGACTCTGCACCGTTCAGAGAATTAATGGAGAGTTCCAAGCCGTAATTTCTTTTCCAAAAAGGCAGTAACAGCCCTTCACAAATATGTAGAACAGAAGGCGGGCCAGTCCTTGAGCATATCGGTTTGTTCCAAGGTGCACGGCAGCGCGGACGTGTGGAGCTGTAACAATGGTCAGGGCCAGTACATTTTCCTTTAGGCCCACTGGTGAAATGTGCCTCCTGCTAAGCCACCCCACCAACAACTTTGACAGGAGATGGCGCTTTCTCCTCCACTTGTCAAACTGCTGCTCCTGCGCCAATGCTCCTCCTCCTCCTCCACCACCATCACCATCTCAGCCTCCACAAGTACTGCTCCATCATACCACATGTGTAGGGCACAGCAGTGTCATGCAGTTCTACACCTGGCTTGCCTCGGCGAATGAAGTCCCACAGGGAGGAACTGCTCCGGTCATGCGCAAGAATCGAAGTGTGGCTTTCTCCGCGCCAGCTACAAAAACGGAACCTTGGGGAGGACAATTGGAGGAACATGGGTCCGCGCTGCACTGAGGAGGGATGGTCCACGCACCCTACATGGTGCACGTGTTCAATCTGGTTGTGAAAAGGTTCCTGAAGTCTTCCACCGATGTTCAGAAGATTCTGGAAATGGCCAGGAAACCGTGCATGTACTTCATCCATTCCTACAAAGCCAGGAACACCCTCCTCGAGTTGCAGCGGCAGAACGGCCCCCCCCCAACACACGCTGATATGCGATGTTTTCACCCGTTGGAATTTCAGCCTGCACATATTGGACCGACTGTATGAACAGAGAAAGGCCATTGATGATTTTTTGATGATCCATGCGGACAACCATCCTAAGGTGCAGAAGCTGACCGTGCTCCTGTCCAATTTGTTGGTACTGCAGTCCCACCCTTTCCAAATGGTGGACTCTGCACCGTTCAGAGAATTAATGGAGAGTTCCAAGCCGTAATTTCTTTTCCAAAAAGGCAGTAACAGCCCTTCACAAATATGTAACACAGAAGGCGGGCCAGTCCTTGAGCATATCGGTTTGTTCCAAGGTGCAAAGGCAGCGCGGACGTGTGGAGCTGTAACTATGGTCAGGGCCAGTACATGTCCTTTACGGCCCACTGGGTGAATGTGCTTCCTGCTAAGCCACACCAACAACTTTGACAGGAGACGGCGCTTTCTCCTCCACGTTGTCAAACTGCTGCTCCTGCGCCAATGTCCGCCTCCTCCTCCACCACCACCACCATCTCAGCCTCCACAAGTACTGTTCCATCATACAACATGTGTAGGGCACAACAGTGTCACGCAGGGTTTTACAAACCTGCTTGCCCGGCGAATGAAGTCCACAGGGGAGGAACTGCTCCGCGTCATGCAGCAAGAAATCGATGTGTGGGGTTTCTCCGCCCAACTACAAATCGGAACCCCTGGTGACGGACAATTGGAGGAACATGGTGTCCGACGCTGCAAACCGAGGAGGGGTGGTCCACGCACCCTGCATGGTGCCCGGTTCAATCTGGGTTGTGAAAAGGTTCCTGAAGTCTTCCACCGATGTAAAGAAGATTCTGAAAATGGCCAGGAAACTGTGCATGCACTTCATCCATTCCTACAAAGCCAGGAACACCCTCCTCGAGTTGCAGCGGCAGAACGGCCTCCCCAAACCACGCTGATATGCGATGTTTTCTACCCGTTGGGAAATTTTAGCCTGCACATGTTCGAACCGACTGTATGAACAGAGAAAGGCCATTAACGTTTTTTGATGATTCAGGGGGACAGGAGTACACCCCTGTGTAACTTTGATGTCACCAGTGGCACTCATGCGTGACACCTGCCATTTGCTGAGGCCATTTGAGGAGGCCTCGTTATTTGTCAGTCGCCAGGACTACGGGATGAATAACATAATTCCACTGCTTCATGTCCTGGAACAGATACTGAAAAATCTGTCTGGGCAGGGGACTGGAGACATGTCGACTACATCTCGTGGCCACATGAGTCCGGTGGGACTGAACAGGAGGAGGAGGAGGAGGACATTGGAGCAGAAACATTGTCTGGTGAAATGAGTGGATTTTCTACCGGGTGACAGGAAGGAGGGCAGGGACGGGAGGAGGTAGATGGAGATGGGGAAGACGAGGGGCCTCCCGCAGCTGTTTTTGCCTGGCTGGACACCAATTCACATCCGGCAGAGGGATGCTTTGGTTCCCACCCTTTTGGGACCCCGCCCCCCCGCCCAAAAAAGGGGACCCTTTTTTTCCCCAGCTGCTGAGAGGGAGGACAAACTCAAATATAAGAGAAAACCCCCCTAGTCAGTTGGCCGCTGTCGGCATCGTCCCTCCCCTGACAGGTCGGACGGAGGTTCCTCAGCGCCATGTACTACTGCCCGGGCGGCTTTGGGGGTTGGGGGAAAGGGGGGGGGGTAGGGGCAGAACCCCTCCACACACAACCTAATTTTGGGATCGCTGATTAGCAGCTTCCTTCACCCCCGCCCAGTGAGATGGGAGTCCCCGCCGCCGCACCAAGACCTGGAGCAACCTGAACCAACAGGTGGTGGCCTACTTGGACACCCTCTGACCCCCAGTTGAAAATCCTGGAAACTACGGGCAGCCAAACTGGGGGTTTTGGGCCCCAACTTCCGAGTTTGCGTGGAAAGCGTCTTGGGCCCGGGGCCCTAGTGTGGCAACAAGGGGGGTTCGGCGGGGGGCCATCGTTACCCCCAAGGAGAACCACTTTTCCACGGGAAAATGTGAACGACTGACCTTTGTCAAGATAATCAGGCGTGGATGGCCAGGACTTTCACCACCAAGCCTTAGGCGTCAATTACATCACCATAATGCTTCACCAAAACTTTAGAAATGTTCTGGGTTTAAATACCGCCTCGCCCTATCTGATGCCGGCCCCCCCCCCCCTGAGCCCAAACACTGCTGCCGTTGCTCATTGCCTCCCCATCTTTCCAGGGACTTTTGGTATTTTCCACCCACCCCCACCTCTGTCATTGTGCCACTCTATGACCTAAGCTGCTGCTGCTGTTGTTGCTGCGGGGGTCACCCTCCACACCCCTGTCATTGTGCCACTCTCTCCCTCAGCTGCTGCTGATGATCCCCGGTTGGGCCTCTAAAAAATCTGTCAATGGTAAATCTGTGGCCCAATCCTGTTTTGCCACCTCCCCCGCTCTGCATTTTGCCCTTGTGGCCTACTCCTGTTTTTTTTTTTTCCACCTCCAGAAAGGCAAATTCCAACTGTCTAACCTCATGCGGGCTGTGGTTTTTGCTGCCAGGACCATCACACTCGCATTGTCACTATCTGACCTCAGATGTTTTCTGCCCGGCCTTCCACATCTTCTTGTGCCACCTGTGGCCTATATGTTTTGCCCCTCCGGAATTTGTCATTTGCCACTGCTGACCTCTGCTGCGTGTGGCTCCTGCCGGGCCTCCACACCCCCTGTCATTGGCCCCCCTGAGGCCTACCCCTGTTTTTGCCCCCCCCAGATTGTCATTGTGCCACTGTCTGACCCCATGCTGCTGTTGTGGCCTGCCCTTAACCCACACTTGTCATTGGCCCCCTGTGGCCTACCCCTTTTGGGCCACCCCAGAAAATTTTTCTTTTTGCCGTTTCGCCCCATCGCTGTGTTATGACATCACTCCACATGTGTCATTGTGCCACTTTGTTGGCTCCTGATGTTTTGCTCCACCTCCGAAAATTTTTCATTGTGCCACCTGTGCCTACTAATTTCTGCAAGTGACCCTGTTCATGGAAAACAATGTGGTTTTAATCATGTTGTTTCCACCCCCCCCTATTTAATGACGGCCCCTATGTTTGGTTTTCCCCCTTTTTTTACCTTTCAGACGGAAGGAAGGGTCAGGATTTTCTAGCCCAAAAACAGAGTGGATACAGAAAAACAAAAACATTCAAATATCCCATTTACTGGTCATTCTGTTTGTATCAAAAATCCTGTTTGTTTTTGGGTTCAATACTGTGGATTATTGACGAATTTAAACAGACCCGGCGGGTGAAAGAAAGGGGGAAAATGATCAAGAGTCAAAGCAAAATTATGCCCCGGCACCCCTCCACTCATTCTATCATAATTTTTTTGACAGTTTTAAAGCTCTGGCCTAAGAGGACCCCCGCTGTGACTCCCCTTTTTGTTCTCCCATCTGTGGCGGCTCCTTTTTAACACTATGGTTCATTGACGCTATGAAGGATCGCCCCCGTTGTTTTTTTTTCCACTGTGCTGCCAAAATTTATCAGGCTGCATTCCTCCCCTTAAATTTTTTTTGGTCATTTTTCCCCCGAAGGCCCAGGAATTTTTGAGTGGGCGATTCTAAGAGCGGCGGCAGTCTATCGTGTAACAAAAAAACCGCATAGAAGAAGACCCAAAACCCAAACTCCTTCTCCCTATTTAACAGGCAACAACGTTCTACAACCCCTACAGGCTCGTGTAGCCTGGAAAATGTTTTTTTAAACGGGAATTCGTCCCGAAGTAATTCAGACCAAAACAAATTTTGTCTGAAAATTCGGCGAACCGAATTTTTGAGAAATTCGCCCATCTGTAATAATAGTACTTTTTTGAATGTACTGTATAGTGAATCTTTAGTATCTCCCTTAGTCAGGCTTTATAGATACAGCCTGTATGGAGGCACACAGAGTTCTTCAGCTCTATGTTACAGAGGCATACTATGTGTCATCATATGATACTTCCATATGGAGTTGTATTAAACAAAAATTATCCACCAGAAGCCATGGGACATGGCACATTTTTTTTAAAGTTATATCTATGAAATCAGAGAAAGTTAACAACTACATTACATAAATCTATGGCTCTGTATAGCTAGGTGCGGTATCAAAATATTTTTGGAAAAACTCCACTGTAGTTTCTGATGCAGTTTTTTGAGCCAAAGTCAGAAGTAGATCCAGAAGTACTGAGAAGTATAAGTCTTTTCTTTGTATTTCTCATTCCCTTTAAATCCTTTTTTGAGGTAAAAAAAAAATCTAAAAAAACTACAACAAAAACGGTATAATTTTTCCAAAAATAAAATGCTGTCTTAGAGGTTTACAGCTTTGTAGAATACCTTGCAAAATTATGGAATCACTGCACTTAGAGGCTACTCACTCAACTTTTTTACTTTGTAGCAAATGCACAAATACCCCCCCCCCCCCCAAAAAAAAAAAAAATGTGTGTTTAATTACTGAAAATTTTATGGTAAAAAACACTCTTTCTTGCAAAGTCAATCTGTCAGCCGCTATTTAAGAGAGTTGGGACCAGCTTGATGTAGTTTTGTGCTTGTCATTAGTGAAGTTCACACCACAATGAATTCAGACTGTCATAAAAGTTAGAGGAGGAACAACATGTTAATGATCCTCTAAATTTTTCGTCAATTTTGTGTAGTTTCATAACTGTTTTCCCTATTTGATCTGGAAAAAACATGTCATTAAAGGGGTTGTCTCACTACAAGGATTGCTTTTTAAGTTAAATATCTTGCCAAAACAAGTGACTTTGCAATATATGTCCAACAACAGTGTCCTACCTATTCTGAGCTATCCCCTCTTGTATGGGTTGCATCAGCTCCACAGGTATCTATAGCTACAGACCTGTTTAATCTATCCTGATTGGCTAACAGCACTGGTTGCTCTAGCTACAGACCTGGCTTATACTGCAGCCTAGTGAAAGCCAGTAAACACACCGCTGAATTCAAAGAGAAACCAAGAAAACAGGATTGAGGTAAGATGAATCAATGTAGTGAGACAACCCCTTTAATAAAAATGATTCACTTTTCATTTCATTTTGATATATATTTAACAAAGTAAATACATTCAGCTATCAAACATTGTTTCCTCTTATATCTGTAATTTGTTTATTTTCTACAAATTTTAAAAATATTGTGAAAACATTGTGATTCCATAATTTAGCTACGGATTGTGATACAGTAAGGTGCATGTTGTCTTGTAGGAGCAATATGAAAGCAAGCAGATCAGTTTTAGAATTCAAATTCTCTATTGCTATTTTAGGGTACCCGATGGGTAGTTGCTGCTGTACCGTGACAAAACTCAAAATAAGTATGCGTGTACATACAGAATGGGACAGAAAGTATGTTTTGTTTCTGTATGCTTTTTCTATGCTGGGGGCATTAGATCGCTGATATCCATTATCTGTATGTAGGACAATGCAGGGAAGGAATAGATCATGCATTTCTTGCTCACTCATGTAAAAATAAAGAAACATATAACAATAAAAACATATGTGAAAAGGATTAAAGAAAAATAACTTCCAAAAAAGAAAACACATAATTTAGTATACACTTTTCTGAGCTGAACTATAGCAAACCACTCTGCTTGTCACAGATGCACTTTGCATGAGGGTCACACAGAACAGCTGTTTTAGGAATGGAGATCAGTTTTTAAAAACGAACAAAAAAAACAAACTTCTAGAGGTCATTCCAGGAGAATGCTCCTTGTTTTTTTAAATATTTTTCAGTGCTTAAGGTATTCAATAAGCTGAGAACTGACCTAGAAACAAGCATTTCCCTCCCTTCTGAAACTATAATGTTCTTATCAGATATGGAATAGGAAGGGCACACCTTAAAATACTGAAATACCTGCCTGTGCTAGAGACCATGTGATAGGATTTTGAAGCAACTAACTGATGAACGGATAGGATGCAAACAAGCTTATGGATGTAGCAATAGTTAAATTGATGGTGATTAGTGTTGAGTGAACAGTAAAAAATTCTAGTTCGAATAGAACCTCGAACTTTTGTTAATTCGGTTCGAAGTTCTATTTGAACTCGAACTTGAACTTTGAACCCCATTAAAGTCTATGGGAAAAGATGTTCGGGTTAATTTTTATACCTATACAGGTGAGGAAAAGCTGGAATTACCATCCATAACAGTAAACTGGACACATAGAACAACTTAGTAAAGAAAATTTGTCTCTAAGAGTGATAGAAAAAAATTGAGAGTCTAAAATACTTCATTCCTTTCAATGGCTAACTGAAAAGATGAGGACAGCTTGCAAGCAGGGGCGTAGCTATAGGAGGTGCAGTGGTGGCAGCTGCAACGGGGTCCTGCATCCTGAGGGGGCCCAAAAGCCCCTTTGACACAAAGGAGATTTGGGGACTTGTGTTATACAATTACTGAAAACTTTAAAAACTGAACTTTTGGGCACTGAGTTTAATTTAGCAAATCCAAGCACTCTCTATAAGATATATCCATGTTTATAAGAGTTAGGCGTTATGTGAGCCCGCAAATGTCGCCAAATAACAGCTTCTGGGTGTATGAAAGATGCAGCCAGCAATACCAAACTCTCTAACTATTGCTGTGTATGGAGAGAAAAATGCTATTTAACTAAGAGCAGTTTGTACATTACAGGGAGTAAAGGTGTTTACAAGGCAATACAGTGAAATATATATAACATCTGTGGGGGTTTAGTTCAATGGCGGTACAAACACACCGTCCTCGGCATATGTTTAAGTCTCTTGGCGTTTATTTAGCCACAGATTTCATAGAAGAACAAAGAAAAACATACAGGCTTAATGTCAGCCCTAAACAAACAAAATACACAGTCCGTGTGGACCACTCACAGTCTCTTAAAGCACAGCAGTTCCTGGGTGCGTTCCCCACCCAGATTGGGGGAATGTGGTATCCAGTGGACGGTAGGCTGGAGCTCAGACTTTCCACCTCTTGTCCCAGTCAGGCAAACTCTCTGACTGAGAACCACCACACCCACACTCCAAATTTCCGGCCTTAAGTAGGCCTGAAAACCAGGCCTGGATACATGGGAGCAGTCCACCCATCCTGCTCTTTGGACTGCTCCAGAAAAGCCTGACCCAGATTCACTGCTATTCCAACAGTCATACAATCAGAATAACACAAATATCAGTACCATATCGATACTGACGTGCGACAAGCAGGCTTTTTTTCACTGAGATCAGAAACCTTGGTGACATATATCGGCCATCCAACACGGCACCTTGTGCCTTCTCACATATGGTCATGTGATTTTAGCAGCCAATGAGAGCCATTTTTGACATTGGACGGCCGCCAAAAGTGCAGAAAGCCGCTGAAAATGACATTGAAAATGGCGTGTCGAACTAGAACTAGAACTTTAGTCGAACGAACAGTAAAATGTTCAGTTCGGTTCAAGTTCTAAAGACTCAAGAAATTCTAATAGAACTTAACTTTTCTAGCACAGTACGATCAACACTAATGGTGATATCACAGCTTTGTGTGCTATCTGTTCTTAGATCACAGCAAAAGCCATTCAAAAGCTTTGAAAAAGTTAAGATAACTTTCTGTGCTGTGATATCATCTGACAGTTTTATCTTTGCTACATCTGTATATACTTTACCAAAAGGTTAATTATACAATATTTAAAACTAGTTGTTTAGCAACATAGCTATGAATGACTATGATGTTGAGACCATGTAATTTAATATTGTGCTTTCTCTTGAACCAGAATTTAAAGAAACCTGTTATGTCAGAGGGGGTATAGTGGGCCCTGACTGCCACCCAGCCCACTGACCCTGCCTACTTGGTGTGCTGCCATAGATAGCAGACCCCAACTGGACGACAGATGCTATGCTGCTAAGTGCAGGGCCGTCAGGGGAACGTAGAGTCGATCAGTCTGGGTCGGTAACGGTACAGGTATTTCAAATCCAAGAATCAGAAGCCGGGAGAATAATGAGAAGCAAGCCAAGGGTCAAAACACGGACAGGAACGTGGTACAAAATAAGAGGTCAAAACATGGTCAGGTAAGCAGGAATACTCAAACAAGGAATACAGGAGATAAGCGCAGGGATAACATTTCACAGGCAAAGATCCAGAGTACTGAGGAGTTTTAAATGGAGTACCCGGACACTACCCCAGCAGTCGATTGGTGCGGCCTTCGGGCCCTCCTATTGGCCTGTGCGACACACCCTCTGAACTGAATAGACGCCGAGCTGTCAATCCTAGGCTCATTAGCCAGGCTTGTCCCAGGGTGTGTCGACAGGCCAGAGGGATTAACCACTGCAGCGCCTTGCTCCTCAGCAGCAGATACATGCATCGTGACACAACCTATTCAATACAATCCATTTTATATTTTAAGACAATTAGAATAGACAATGGGCCTCATTTATCAAAACTGTCTAATAATAAGACTGTCCTTGTTACCCATAGAAACCAGTCATAGCTCAGCTTTTATTTTTACTGCTCTGGAAAATGAAAAGCTGAGGTTTATTGGCTTCTATGGGCAACAAGGACAGTCTTATTGTTAGACAGTTTTGATAAATGAGGACCCATGTATGTGTTAGTTTAAATAGGAAAAAATGACCAATGTATATTGTTATTGAACAATAGTTCAGTTTCTACTATAAGATATTTAGATACTTGATCTAACCCCTTCCCGTCACAGCCAGTTGTGACCTGATGTGTCACTTTATGTGAGAATAACTTTTTGATACTTTTACTTATCCATGTGACATATTGTGCTTTAAGTTAGTAATACATTTTGGTACATACAATTCTTGTTTGCCTGTGAAAAATATCAAAATATCAAAATATGGTGAAAATTTAGGAATGTGCCATTTTCAAAATTCATAAATGTCTGCGTGTAAAACAGTTATTCAGCACAAAATAGCTTACAACTAGTATCTACCACATGCCTACTGTAGGTTGGCATAATTTTAGAGGGCTTAGAAATTTAAGAAAATTTGCAACAGATTTTTTTTTGGGATCAGTCGAGTTCTGATGGGGCTTTGAGGGGCCTGTATGTTAGATACCACCAGAAATGACTCCAAGTAAGAAACTAAACCCCTTAAAGTATTTAAAACATGGTTTAGAAAGTGTTTTAACCCAGTAGGTGTTTCACAGAAATCAAAGCAAAGTGGAGGTGAAATTTCAAAATTTTACTTTTTTTTTGAAGATTTAGAATTTTTATCCATTATTCATCGCAACACGATAGATGATAACATGTAAATGTAACTGAACTGCAATTACCTCAATTATACAGTTTTTAGAGATATCCCATATGTGGCCCTAGTGCACTATTTGGCTCAACCACAAGCCTCAGAATAGGAGGAGAACCACTGGACTTTAGGGTCTCATTTTCATTACAATTTTCTTAAGGCACCATTCCAGGTTTGTGGACACCCTTAGATGCTAAAACTTAATAAATACCCCTAAAACGACACCATATTGGAAACTACAACGCTTAAGGAATACTGTATATCCGGGATGTACTGAGTTTATCGATTCCACAGGTCTTTCATATTTTTTTTAACATTAAGCTGTGAAAAACATTTTTTTTCCAGCAATCTGCAATTTTAGCTGAAAATGTTTAATTTTTACAAGGAATCGTGGAAAGAAAAAAAAAATCAGTATGCAATTTCTTTCAAGTTCAGTAATACCCTTTATGTGGGTGAAAACTGCTATTTGCATGACAGGGTGTACAAGGCACGAAGCGCTATTTGGCTTTTGGAACGCATATTTTGGTGGGTGCTATGTTCCATTTGCAAATCCCCCAAAATACTGGTACAGGTGAAACTTTCCAGAAGTCACACCATCTTGGATTCAAGACCCCTCATGGATCTCATTTAGGGGTATATTGTGAATTTTCGGCACACAGGTGTGCCATAGTTTTATTGCATAGTTTTTATAGCACTGGGTCATGAAAGTGGGGGAAAAACGCAGTTCTGACATTGTTTTTTGGGCTTCATTTTTGTTGTGTAGCACCTCACTCATGCTTGGACGCCCTCCGGGACTGTCCTGGGAGTACTAAGCTCTCAGGTCGCAGTTCTTGGTAGAAGGTATTGACACGCTGACACCAGGCTTGTGTTTTAAACTGGCCTCAGCCACCTTTTATTCAGGCATAGAATACAAAACAAGACCATAAACATAAATCCTCGGCTGTCTGGCCACTAACTATACCTCTAGAGACCCTCGCTACCGTGGTCTGGATCTAACAACCAGCACCAGCAAAACATGAACTCACTGTCCAGTACAGGCTTCCCTCAAGCCTCTGGGGCCAGAGCCTCCCTCCAGCTCCTTGCTGCTCAACTGCCAGGAAGCAGACCACACCCCCTGATTACCTGTAGGGTGTGTTTTTATTTTATTTTTTGTTTGTGTTTTACCTTTTTATTACTTTTTTTTTTTACTTTTTTGCTTTTTTCCTTTACTTTTCCCTATAGGGGACTTCAGTGGTCTTCAGAGCTGGCCTCTTTGTGCCTAGCTCATACATGTCACGCTAAGTAAGCATTCTCCACTCTAGCTATCCTGAACAACGGACCCCCCTCTTTTAACTTTAATATCACTAAGAGGGTATATGAAAATAGATTTTTACAAGCAGACAACTTGTTTCAGGACTTTTATATGTATTTTTTGAAACATGATGATGTTTTATTTACTTATATGGCTTGGTTAAAAACGTGTAACACATACACATGTGAACAAAATTGTTGGTTAACCCCTTAAACCCCATGCCTGAAAAGGCCTTAATGAACAGCAAAAGTCGAAACTTTTTAATTTTTTCAATGATGCAGTTGTATGAGGACTTCTTTTATGCGGGAGAAGTTTCTGGGGGCATAGTTTGAGATAACATATAAATTACTGGTTGCAGTCTATGCAGCACACAGTGTGCACTGTGTCGGGGAGAGTGTGTTTTTTACCATTTATTTCTAGTTTTTGTAATAGAGATGTTTGACAGACACCCCTATATGACTTGTGCTGGGTCTTGGTATCAGCCTTAGGGTGACTAATAAAAACACAGCTGGCTGACACCAAGTCCCAGCTAGTAACAGAAAGACTTCTGTCAGACACCTCTATTGCTAACACTGGAAAAATAGTAGTAAAAAATACACTGAAAAAACACTTTATTTAAATAAACAATCCACAACAACACGCCTCAGTGGCCATTTTTTAATTAAATGGATCCAACACTCATCCGACGTAATGCAGAGGGGATACCTGTAAAATACAGAAACACTAATCAGCATTTGGCTGACGGCTATCTATACTGCCTAGGGGAGCATGAATACTAAATATTTCCTTACAGATAAGTAGAACCCCCTTTTAGATAGGTAGTCCCCTAAATTAGGGACTTCTGGTAGGTGGGTAAGCAAGTCCCCAGTTATATAGGCAAGGAAGCCAAAGGTAGATAGGTAAACGGGCAAGGCCCCAGGTAGGTAGGTAGACCCTAGGTAGATAGTTAGACCCCAAACAGGTTGGTGGGTAGGCCCAAGATAGGTAGGTTGGTAAACCCTTGGTAGGTAGGCACCCAGGTAGGTAGGTTTGTAGACTCCAGGTAGGTAGGCAGTAGGTAGGTAGGTAGCAGTTAAGCGCCAGATTTTTAGGTGGTATGTTGCCCCCAGGACAGTAGGTAGATTGTCCTCAGGTAGGTAGATAGATTGCCCAAGGTAAGTAGGTAGATTGCCTACAGGTGGGTAGGTGGATTGCCCCCAGGAATTAGGTAGATTGCCCCAGGTAGTAGGTAGATTGCCCCCAGGTAAGTAGGTAGATTGCCCCCAGGCAAGTAGGTAGATTGCCTCAGGTAGTAGGTAGATTGCCCCCAGGTAGATTGCCACCAGGTAGGTAGATTGTACCCTGATAGATAGGTAGATTGCCCCGGTAGTAGGTAGACTGCCCCAGATAGAAGGTAGATTGCCCCAGGTAGGCTGTAGATAGGCAGGTCGGACCCCATTAGATTAAAATAAAACACATCATTGCGTCATCCCCTAGTACTTCTAAGGCCTAATTTTATAGCAAAAGTGAGGTGACTGACACAAAGACACAATTCCGACTTTTTTTTTATGGCGGTAAATAATATGAAAAATAATGTAGTTTTAAATCTTTTTTTTTCCTGTCTCACCTGGGTATTTGTACAAGTGATCGCTAGTACAATATACTATGGTACTTGTCTAATGCAATATATTGTCATTTAAGCGATCCCCTATTAAATTTTGCCTCTGGCCTCAAGTTGCGTAGGTAGGTAGCTTGGTTAGATAGGTCCAGTAGAGTAAACCATACATCCTGCAAAACTTTCTGTAAATGTAAAAAGTTGGACAGGAAGTTCTCCAGGAGACAAACCAGATAGGAAAGTAAAGAGTTAAAACAGCAAACTATGTGGCCCCTCACATGACTACAGTGTAACTAAGGAATGGTGTGATCCCCTCACTTGCTCCTGGGAGATGGATGGCTAGGATGACCTTCAGGACATCTTGCCGGTAGCGTAGTTAATGTCTCTTCCAGGGACGCCAACAGAGCCCCAGTGTCACCCGACTGGGCCTAGACCAGGTACCAGTGCAGGAAGAAGTGGTTGTCTTCCTCTTGTTTTTTTTCCTTCCAGCCCAGACCACCATGATAACTTCTCCTGGCCCTGACTCGTCTCTGCAGAATTTACCACATACACATCTTAGAATCCTCCCATTTCCAGCAGCTCATTAATTATAGGTATATAAGTCCCCTCATTTCAGTTAGGTAGCTCTATAGCTCCCCTCATCGGATAAGAAGCTCTATAGGGCCCCTCAGGTAGGTATGTGTATAGGTTCCCTTAGTTAGGCAGGCATGTATAGGTCCCCTCAGTTAGGCAGGTATATATAGGTCTCCTCAGTTAGACAGGTATATATAGTTCCCCTCAGGCAGGTATATTTAGGTTCCCTCAGTTAGGTAGGCATATAAACTGGAAAAGAAAATAATAACAATAATACTCACCTTTCCTCCTTCCTACCCGAGGGCCTCCCTCCTCTGCATGACACTGGCGGTGTGACGTCATGACGCCGCCAGCGCGGAGACGCTCCTCGGCCACACAGCCAATGCAGAGTAAATAGGCTGTGCAGCCACTGCCCAATTCAGTACTACAGGGCCATGACGGGCCCCGCTGTGTCGGACCCGGGACCCACCGGAGGATCTCCCGATCCTCCAGTGGGCTAGTCCAATACTCTCCCCAGGGCTGAATGAACAGACATTCCCCAGACTCCATCGGGTCACTGGGAGTCACGATCACCCAGTGGAGCAGGAGAATGCCCTTTGATGATGCCGCAATCATGGACTATGGCAATCAATGGGCTGCCACCTGCCATGACCTTCCTGCCTGTCCCTGACTACGAATCTGTCATTCGATTCTGTACTTCGCTACACCTCGGCTTTCACTGCAAGTAACTCACGTCACTTGTCGCAGCAAGCTCAACCCGCCTTGTAGCGGACTCTGGTGAAAGCCAGGGGCCCCTTAGATTCTGTTCCCTAATGTGGCCTACACCACCAATGTTGGTGGTCCTGTTGATCCACTACCCACAGTCATAACAGTTAGATCTGGCCATAGATCCTGCTGTGGTGCCCTTGCCAAATGTTCAAGACATCACAATGGTGGTAGCTCAACAGATCGCACTGCAGCCACAACAAATCAGCCAACAAATCTCCACCATGATGCACCAACTGCTTGCTGGTTAGAAATCACCATCTAAACCACCTGCTATGCCTCCTCCTGCAGTTCCTGTGGCGTACATCTGTCCCAAGCTGCATCTCTCTTTGCCGACCAAATATGATGGTAAACCTAACGCCTGGCGGGACTTCATTACGCAGTCCACCATGCACATGGAACTCATGGCTTACCTCTTTCCCACAGAACGCTCCAAGGTGGCAATCGTGATTAGTCTCCTTACTGGGGAAGCACTAGCATGAGCCACTCCCCTTTGGGACAGGAACGGTCCGTTGACCACAAATCTCCACGTATTCCTGGACGGGCCTCTTGGACAGGATAAAAAATTAGCTGGCTGGTTGGGACCTTCCATCATCATTGAGTGACCTCATCTGTCTTGTCATCTGCATTGACTTTCACTTTGCTGACAGAGAGAAGGAGCTCCACCAAGAATGTGCAGGGAGACCCCTCAGTTGGCGATTACGCCATTCAAGTCCGCACCCTGGCCTCGGAGCTAACCTGGAATGAGGCCGCCCTCTGCGCCACCTTCAAGAAGGGCCTCTCTAGCAGGGTCAAGGATGCATTGGTCGCAAGGGATCTTCCGGCTTCCCTGACTGAGTTGATCCACCTGGCTACGCGTTTTGACGTACGCTTTACTGAGAGACAAGAGCTCCGGCCTCGTCAATTTCCACGCTTGGCTCCAGTGTTCCAGAAACCTCCTCTGCCGCCTCCACAGCAATCCAGTGAGGAGCCCATGCAAATCGACCGTGCCCTACTCTCTGTACAGGAGCGTTCCCGACGTCGCACAGAGAATCTGTGTCTGTACTACGCTAGTCCGGAGCACTTTCTGAGACATTATCCGCTTCGTCCACGCCCAGGAAACGTGCGCACCTAGGGTACGTGGGAGAGGCGTCCCTGGGTGTGAACTGTTCCTCTCCACGTCTGACCATGCCGGTGCAGATCATCTCTCGTTCTGGAGCGAAAGTCCAAGCATCTGCCTTCTTGGACTCCGGTTCGGCAGGGAACTTTATGGATGCTGCCCTGGTGTCGAAGCTTCGCCTCCCCAAGATTCGACTCAATAAGCCTCTGGCGATTTCTTCGGTGAGTGGGAAGGTTGTGAGCGACACTATTCAATACCACACAGAGCCTGTCACGATGCACATAGGGGGGCTCCACGGTGAGAAGATCATGTTCTATGTACTTCCCCGTTCCTCGTCTGCAATTCTTCTGGGACTGCCCTGGCCCGGAAAACGGGCGAAGTTACACGATGGGGACAAGACTGCCAGCATCGTTGTCTTATAGCACCTCGCCCCGTGGTTTCCACTTCTCCGCCAGCGCCTTTGATGCCACTTCTAGGACTGCCTGCTGAGTATCAGGACTTTGCGGACATGTTTTTCGAGAAACAGTCCTTGCCGCCACACCGCCCCTATTGGCCTGGCACGAGCCCTCCTCGGGGCAGGGTTTACCCGCTGTCTGTGCCCGAGACCAAGGCCATGTCAGACTATATACAGGAGAACCTCAAGAAGGGCTTCATCCACAAGTCCTCTTCACTGGCCGGAGCAGACTTCTTCTTTGTGGAGAAAAAGGATGGCTCGCTATGTCCTTGTATCGACTACTGCGGCCTTAATAAAATTACGGTGAAGAACCGCTACCCGCTGCCTCTGATCATAGAGCTCTTCGAGCGCCTTCGTAGAGCCGGGATCTTCTCCAAACTGGATTTACGTGGGGCCTATAACTTTATCCGCATCCGGGAGGGCGACGAGTGGAAGACGAAATTCAACACCCGGGACGGGCATTTTGAATATTTAGTCATGCCCTTCAGCCTCTGAAATGCCCCAGCAGTGTTTCAGGGCTTCGTTAACAAGATCTTCAGGGACCTCTTATATTCCTGCGTGGTCGTGTATCTTGACGATATTCTGATTTTCTCGCCTGATCTCAAGTCCCACCGTCTCCATGTGCGCCAGGTCCTCAGTCGTCTTCGGGAGAATCACCTTTTCGCAAAATTAGAGAAGAGCTAGTTTCACCAGTCCAGTCTGCCCTTCCTAGGATATATCTTCTCTGCCAAGGGACTTCAGATGGATCTGGGCAAACTGTCTGCCGTCCTACAGTGGCCTCGTCCAACCGGCCTTTGGGCCATCCAGCGGTTCTTGGGCTTCGCAAATTGCTACCGCCAATTTATCCCGCACTTCTTCACACTGGTGGGTCCCATTGTGACCCTCACTAAGAAGTCGGGCAATCCTAGGGAGTGGCCACAAGCGGCCGAAGACGCGTTCTCGCGGCTCAAGGTGGCCTTTACCTTGGCCCCCGTCTTGACCCGTCCGGACATCGAGAAACCGTTCTTCATGGAGGTGGACGCTTAGTCTCTAGGAGCAGGGGTGGTGCTCTCTCACTGGGACTCCAAGGGCATGGAGACCGCGAGTTGTTGGCCATTAAAATGGCCCTTGAAGAGTGGCTCACCATCCGGTTACAATTTACTCTTACCACAAGAATCTTGTGTACCTCCAGACGGCTCAGCGCCTTAATCCCATCCGCGCCTCGTCTGGCGACCCTCTTCTTCCTGAATGTCTTCCGTTTGCATGGCCTTCCTCAACACATTGTCTTGGATCGTGGGGTACAGTTTGTCTCCAGATTCTGGCGGTCCCTCTGTTCTCAGTATAAGGTGGATCTGGACTTCTCCTCTGCTTACCATCTGCAGACCAACGGGCAGGTGGAAAGAGTCAACCAGATCCTGGAAAATTACCTATGTCACTTTGTGTCGGCTCAGTAGGACGATTGGTCAGGCTTGTTACCTTGGGCAGAGTTCGCTTACAACTCTCTGGATTCGGAGTCTGCAGGCGCTTCTCTGTTTTTTGTGGTCTATGGATTACATCCCCCCCCACCCCTCCCATCGTCTTCGGTCTCTGACGTGGACACTTTGGTTTGTGACCTGGAGGCCGTCTGGAACAGCACTCGGCGTTCTCTGCATCAGGCCTCCATCCAGATGAAGCTACGAGCGGATAAGTACAGGAGGCCTCCCCCCTCATTCACCCCCGGGGATAAGGTCTGGCTATCCTCCAAATATATCTGCCTGAAGATTCCATCTAACAAACTGGGTCCCCGCTACCTCGGTCCTTTCGTGGTCCTGAAGAAGATCAACCCAGTGGCCTACAAGCTCTGGCTTCCCCCCTCGATGCGGATCCCGAACTCCTTCCACGTTTCCCTGCTTAAACCAGTTATCTTGAACAGGTATTCCTGGAGCTTGTCACCTCCCTCCCATGTGGCCGACACCTCTGATGTCTTCACCGTAATGGAAATCTTGGCCATGAAGACGATCAGGGGGAAACGTCATTTCCTTATCGATTGGAAGGGGCTTGGGCCTGAGGAAAGATCATAGGAGCTGGAGGAAAACATCATGGACCGAGGGTTGCTTTG
Source organism: Phyllomedusa bahiana (assembly GCA_025379985.1). NCBI lineage: Eukaryota > Metazoa > Chordata > Amphibia > Anura > Hylidae > Phyllomedusa > Phyllomedusa bahiana. Next base: position 24,444 of record JAODAL010020829.1, read on the forward strand.
ATTTCTTCAGGCCAGAGGGAGGGGGAGACCAAAGGTAGGGGTTCTGTTTCGAGCGGCGCCGCAGCCCGTGGCCCGGGTTGTGGGCACGCTCGTGTCCCTGCTGTCCCCATTGCGCCTGGGGTGGGTGGCCCCGTGGTCCGCCGACGCACCCGCTCCCTCGGGCGCTGTCACTTACCTGACCACGCTCCGGCGCTGTCTCAGCCGTCTGCTGGCCAGTGCGCGCGTCCCCGCTCCCTAGGACGCGCACACTGGCCAGTAAGATTTAAAGGGCCAGCGCGCCGGTAATTGGCTCCACCTCTTCCTTGACCTCGCCGATTCCATAGTGCTCATATCTATGCGAGGAAGCCTTTTGTCACTCCTTTTTGTCTCTTCCGTGTACCAGTTCCGCCCGTCTAACGACCACCTTCGCTGCCTGCCCTGACCTTCTGGCCCGACCCCGACTACGAGTTTGCCTGCCGATTCTGTACCGCTTTGTGCCTTGGCCACCTCCGCACGCAACTCACATCAGTGGTAGCGACCTGGTGGAATCCCGCCGCAGCAAGTCCATCCCGCTTTGTGGCGGGCTCTGGTGAAAACCAGGACCCACTTAGACTCCGCTCAGCATTTCCTGTCATTTTGGTGGTCCAGCATATCAGCTCTGAGGATAGAGGGGGGTGAGGAGGATGTACGACGTCACCACTTGGCGGTGTATGGATCTCATTGGCTGCAAAAATCATGTGACCTCGTTTTATCTATGCAACTGCATTTTCTGTTCAGCTCATTCTCTGGCTATGTCACTTCACAGCAGGACATCCCGGCGTCTGAACCAATAGCTGTTCTAACAGCTCAGAGAGACAGTCTCTTCTTATACACAAAACCATCCACCTAGCTGTAGCTTAAAAAATAGATAGATTAGAGAATTTCACTTCTTATTTAGTTAGATAAAGTTTTTAAGAAATCTACTGGTGTGTGCAGTCGCGGGGGGTGGGAGGTCAGGAGGAGATGGTTTGGAAAGGAGGGGTGATATTGTGTAGCCCAGTGTGTCATGTGACCTTGAATTGAAAAAGCAATTTTTTGACCACTTTTTTGCCAGCAGACCTCTGATAGGAGGTGAAATTGTCCCTTTTATTTTTCCAGTTCTAGTGCACTCACTGCGTGTCGGTTCCCAAAACCAGCATAACTTATCCCTATAACTTTTAAATAGTTCTATTGAAGTCCGTGCGTCTGTTTGCTGCAAAGAGCTCACTTGTACACAAATTGTGTTATACATATTTCCTAGTAAATTGCGCCTGTTGTCAGAGGTGTGAAGGCAGCCATAATAATCCATATAACATTTAAATACTCTTATTGCAGTCCGTGCGTCTGTTTGCCACAAAGAGCTCAGTTGTACGCAAATTGTGTTATACATATTTTATAGTAAATTGCACCTGTTGTCAGTGGTGCGAAGATCGCCAAATTAACTCCATATCACTTTTAAATAGTTCTGTTGCAGTCCATGCATCTCAGTTTGGCCCAAATAGCGCACTTGTACGATAGTTTGTTGAAAACTATCAATTGCTTGTCCTACTGGGCAGTTGTAAATCTCAGGGACTAAAGGAAGAACACTGTTGATTTGGTGTTAAGATTCTTCCACCAGACCGCATTTCATAGATATTCGATAGAAACAATTCTGTTTCTAATCCTAGTTGGCTGGTGGAAATTAGAGGGATTTAAGAATATCTGTGATCTGCCGTCTTTGCAGTACAGTTTCTCAATAAGAGACTGTGAAAAACTCTTCTATACCTTTTAAATTTTTATCTTTCTGAACATGGAGCGAACTACAGGTGGTAAGCGAGCAAAGGGGAGTGTAGGACATGTAGGTTTGGGGCTCATGCTGCGGACCAGGGCAGGTATAGTCAATATCCAGTTCAACTAAAATGGAACTTCAAAGACTACTTTCTTCAGGAACTTTTTATTCTGAGGTACTATCAAGGGCATCTTTGCTGGTTTTGGGGCATGCCGCTGTAAAAGAAATCAATAGTAAAGGTCTTATTGACCTTTAAAAACTATATACTGGAAAAAATATTATGTATGATGTATTAGTTGATAAGGTGGTTACGATATTCTGCAAGCTCGCAACCCACGTCAATGGTTCTCATTCCTTGCGAGTCCCTACACTAACAATTTACAAAAAACAATCGCAGAAAAGTGGGACATTATTTACTCAGAGACACAAACAGAAGGCCATACTTACAGCTGAATGTCTGAGTGACTCTGTTCAGTTCTGCACTGACCCTCTGTGTCTCCAAATGGGGGCATTGCACAAAGAAAGCAGCAAGTTCTACATGTTGCCCGTTCTTCCTCTGCAGTCCTTCTGGGACTTCTGTGGCTTCAGCATCACGCTCCAGTCCTCAATTGGCAACTGGGCGAAGTCATGGGGACAACACTGTCATTCCTGTTGTCTTGCAGTACCTACCACTTCTCCACTGACATCTTTCAAACCGTTGCCGGGTCTACCTGCTCCATATCAGGAATTCACTGATGTATTCTCAGAGAAGCAGGCAGAGATCCTTCCCCCTCATCGGCCTTATGACTGCCCTGTAGACCTACTGCCTGGTACTCCACAGGGAAGGGTCCCTTTTTTATTTGTGAAGAAAAAGACTCCATCCCTGAATAGACTTTTGTGGTCTCAACAAGATAACTGTAAAAACAATATCCACTACCACTAATCTCTGAGCTCTTTAACCAGCTCTGGGGTGCGAAGGTCTTCACGAAGTTGGACTTGTGAGGAGCCTATAACCTCATCTGAATCTGTGAGGGAGATGAATGGAAGTCTGCTTTCAACACCCAGGACGGACATTAGTGATGCCCTTTGGTCTATGTAATGCTCCTGCCATTTTCCAAGAATTTAATAATACAATCTTCAGGGACCTTTTGTATTCATGTATTGTGGTATATCTGGACGATATCCTGGTCTACTGGGACAATCTAGAATCACATTGGGCTCAGACGTCTGTGAAGCAATCAGTTTTATGCCAAGCTGGAGAAATGTGTCGTCGAACAGTCCTCCCTGCCTTTTCTCGGTTTCATTGTCTCAGATAGGGGACTTCAGATGGATCCTGTCAAGCTTTTGGCTGTCTTGCAATGACCTCAACCAGTTGGTCTTTGCCCATACAGCGCTTCCTGGGTTTTGCGACCTACTACCAACAATCTATTCCATACTTTTCTACCACGGTGGCAGCCATTGTGACTCTTAACAAGAAGAACAGAAACCCCAAACTTTGGCTGCCTAAAGCCTTTTCTTGTCTGAAGTTCGTGTTTGCCCCTACCTATCCTGTGCCATCCTGAAACAGAGAAAGTCTTCTTTCTTAAGGTCAAGGCCTCCTCAGTAGGAGCTGGAGCAGTTCTTACACAGAAAACTCCCAGAGGGAAAACTGTTACCTGTGGCCTCTTCTCCAAAACCTTTTCCCCCGCAGAGGCACCACACCACTGGGGATCGGGAATCTGGAGTCCTACCAGGTCGCTAACCCTGACGCGACTAGCTTGCAGTGGCAGCAAAGGTGCGGCGAAGTACCCAAACGTGACGTAACTACAAAGTCATGGACAGGCAAACAGGTCAGGGCAGGTGGCGAAGGTTCTTGGTCAGGAAACGCAGCACATGGTACACGGCAAGAAAAGAACGCACTTCCAAACACGCTTTCTCTAAAGGCATAAGGCACCAAAGATCCAGCAGGGACGTGCTGGAGGTGTAACCAATATATAGGGTCAGCGGCCCTTTAAACGTGAGAGAACTGGGGCGTGCGCACCCTAAGGAGCGGGGACGTGTGCGCCAGCCAGCAGGAGACCACGGGGAAGCAGGAGTGCGGCCGGGTAAGTGTACAGGCACGGGGGAACGAGTGCGCCCGCGGCCCGACACGCGAGTTGCGGTGCCACTCGCCCCTGAGACAGAGGGAACTGCCGGAGCACAAGAGCGCCCGCAGCCTGACCCATGGACTGCAGGACCGCTCGTTACATGTACTCTGTCCGCAGACAGCCCACAGTGTCTAAATCCTCAGTAAGCTAGATGGTCCCTTTTCTTTTCCAGGTTCAATTTCCTGATCCACTTCAGACCTGCTGAAAAGAATGTCAAGGATGATGCCCTCTCCCATGTTATTGATGTAGTAGGCCTAAAATCTGTGCCTCAGAACATTGTTCTTTCCAAATGCCTGATCCCTGCAGCTCCAAACTTTTGTGCCACTGGCACTTAGGAAAAGGATTTTGAAGTAGAGACATTGCTCTGTGGTGGCTGGGCACTCAGGAGTTCGACAGTCATGCCAACTCATATTCTGTTACTACTGGTGGCCCAATTTTGTTACAGATGTCAAGGACTTTATTAAATCTTGTGCCACCTTTGCCCACAATAAGTCTTCCTGTCTCAAGCCTGCTTGCCTTCTGCAACCTCTGCCTATTCCAGATGCCCCTTGGCCTCACAATGATATAGACTTTATCACGGATCTACCACCCTCCTTGAACAACATAGTTATTTGGGTGGTTACAGAACGATTCTCAAAAATGTCACACTTCCTGCCAATGCCTGATCTTCCTTCTGCTCCCAAATTTGCCAACCTCTCCTTCCTGCATATATTCCGTCTCCATGGACTTCCCCAGCACATTGTCTCAGGACAAGAGGTCCAATTTGTGTCAAAATTATGGAGTTCTCTCTGCTCTCATCCACAGGTGAAGCGGGACTTTTTGTCAGCATACCATCCTCAAACAAATAGCCAGGTTGAAAGGGTGAACCAGGTTCTGGGCAATTACTTGAGTCATTTCGTCTCTGCATAACAAGACGACTGAGCCAACCTTCTACTCTGGGCCGAATTCTTGTATAACCAACTGGACTCTGGCTCTGCCGGTACTTCACCCTTCTATATAGTTTATGGCCAGCATCCATGTTCTCCTCTCCCACTACAAATCTCCTCTGACGTTCCTGCTATGGGTGCTCAGGTCTGGGACTTTATGACTGTCACTTTCTACAGTTTCTACAATGAGCAGTTAACCACATCAAGAGTCAAGTCGAGAAAAAAAGAGAAGACCCTCTCCAATCTTTGCCGCCAGGAGATAAAGAGTGGCTATCCGTGCACTACATATGGCTTAAGACTCCCAGTTATAAGCTGGGTCCATGTTTCTTTTGTCAGTTTGAAGCACTGCAGCAAATTAACCCATTAGCCTATGAACTCCGCCTTCCTCCTATGATGCATGTCCCAAACTCCTTTCACATCTCTCTACTCAAACCATTGGTCCTCAACCGCTTCTCAAGCTGCTTCCTCCAACATTTTCAAAATTAAAGATATTCTTGCCAAGAAGACTATTAGGTGAAAGTGGTACTATATTGTGAACTGGAAGGGGTTCGGGCCAGAATACAGGCCCTGGGAACTAGAGGACAACATTCTGGTATGGGCTTCCTTTTAAAATGTCATCGAACTAAAAAGAGGGGAGACTTAAGGGAGAGTGTACTGTCATGGGTGTCCCCGTTCATCACAATGTTGGTCGCAGGCCATGTCTTTCCCCTTGCTGCTGGACACAGGTGGCACACTCGTAACAATATGTCCCAGTGCTTGTACTCACCTCTTCTCACTCCCTGCTGTTCTTGTGCATGACAACATACACTCCCGCTCTTTAGGGTGAAAGCGTGAGTCATCTCTGCACGGTTTAAAGTGCCGATGATTCATTATCACTGGCCGCTGACCCTGTTTAGCCCTGCCACTTCCTCCTAGCCCTTGCTGAATCTATGTGCCCTTGTTGCTTTAGAAAAAGCATTCCCAGTATATCTGTTTCTAAGATGTTCCTGATCTCCTGCCTCCGTCCCTTAACCTGCCACCTGCCCTGACCTTCCTGTCTGTCCCCAACTATGAGCCTGTCATGCTATTTTGTACCTTTCTACACCTCAGCTGCCACCACAAGCAAGTCGCATCAGAGGTAGTGACCTAGGGGTTAACTTGCCAGCAAACCTAACCCACCTTGCGGCGGGCTCTGGTGAAAGCCAGGGTCCCCTTAGACTCCACCCCCTGACATAGCTTACACCATCACTTGCGGTGGTATAGTGGATCCACTACCCACAGCCGTTACACTGGGGATCGGAGGTTTGTTTCACCTCCCAGTGCTTACAGAGATTGCTCAAGGAACAGAGCTGTTAAATGCAGCTCTGTTCTTAGCACAGCAATGGCGCTGGGAGCCGCAAAACTCCTCTTTCTGCAGCGATATCTTTAGAAAGAAGACACCACCACCCGCCCGTGGGCAGCTGTTAAGGAGTTAAAAAAAAGAAAAACCTACAATAGTCACTGAAATAGCTTTAAACTAAAGCAAGTATGAATAAATTCAAAATTATTAAAAATCAACTACTGAAAACCAGATATTTCTTTTGAATTGTGGTTCAACTGAATAAAAAAAAAAAAAACACTAATGAAATTGGCTTGAACAAAAAATGCGGGTACACTGATTACTGCAAACGAATGATTTCTGTAACTCTCAATGAGACTTCTGTACCTGTCCACAGATATTTTGGCCCACTCCTCGTAGTGTTGATCGAACCTTTCTAGAGAAGTTAAGTTCGAGTCGAACATCTCGATTTTCTCAAACTGAACATTATACTGTTCATTAGAGTAAATGTTCGAGTTCCACATGGCGTTCGACACACCATTTTAATAGTTTTCAGCGCCTTCCTGCACTTTGGGTGGCCATCCAATCAGTGCAGAGCACAGAGAAGTGTCAAAAACATCGTTGCTGAGGTGTTGGGCTCTCGGTGGTTGCCAAAAAAACTTCATTATTGCAGTTTTGGGAGTCCAGTAATTGTGTAACACACTGTCTACAAATCTCCTATATAAAGAAATATATTTTAAATAGTGGTTGGTGAAAATTATGCTGGGTGGAGAAAAGTTTATTTTTGGCAGTTTTGGGGGTGAAATACCTTTCAAATATACCGTGTGTTATTTTCATATAGATATATATCCAGGAAATAGAGTTCTCTCTGTTGCTAAATCTTACTCAATGCGAAAAAGTGTACTTTTGCCAGATTTTAAGTACACATAACACTGAAATATACCAGTGTGTTATTGTGATCCACATATATATATACACTTCTCTCTTTTTTATTACATATATCTTGTGCCACGCGCAGAGCTGTAATATTTAACTTTTGAATACTGTATGAAGAGAACTAGAGGTGGTAAGCAAGCAAGCAAGGGTGTAGGAAGTGGAGATAGAGGTACGAGACAAGGCGTAGTTATAAGGGGTGCAGCGGTATCAGCCTCTACGGGGCCCTGCATCCTGAGGCGGCCCAAAAGCCCCTTTGACACATAAGAAGACACCGGTATTTGAAATGGCACAGGGTAAAATCAAAAAAGGAGCCCACTGATATGTTAAAAAATAGGAACTAGTACTGGGTGGGGGCTCCATTTGATTTGGCTGTATGGGGCCCTGAAACGCTTAATAGATCACTGATTGCAGCCCTGGTAATGGGTGTGCCCCATTTCACTTTTTGCACCAGGGCCCAAGAACTTCAACTTACGCTTCTGCACACTGGACTAGATTAGACAGCAGTGCCATTGGTGGCAGCGAGAACATGGCAATGGGGAACATGGAGGTTCCGGTTCGACAAGATTAGGCAGCAATACCATTGGTGGCAGTGACAAAATGCCAATGGGGAACAGCGAGGTTCCGGTTCGAAAAGATTAGGCGGCAGTACCATTGGTGGCAGCGAGAACATGACAATGGGGAACAGCAAGGTTCCAGTTCGACAAGATTAGGCTGCAGTACCATTGGTGGCAGCGAGAAAATGGCAGTGGGAAACATCGAGGTACAGGATAACAGGCCTTAGTACATTTGGTGGTAGTACAGGTGGAGGCATTTAAAAAATAAAGATTTGGAGGGCTACAAGTAGGAGGAGTAAGAGGTGTATGCAGTGCACATCCAGGTCATACAGGTGTTTATTTAAAAATAAATTCAGCCGTAAGACTTGTACATCTAGCTGTTGGCAGCAGTAGAATACAATTTTTAGAAGCAGCAGGCACAGGACCTACAGACATGAGATGTAGTGTAGTTTAAATGTGCATTTCACATTGTCAAGAAGATGTGCTACAGTTTACTAGTCAGTGACATCGGCAACTGAGACAACAAAATGGTCAGAGATCCACACTTGATTCATTTTTATAATTGTCAAACGATACACATTGTCAGGGGAAAGAAAATATACATTTGTCAGTTATCACCCCACTGGCTGTGCTGAATGTGCGTTCTGAGATAACGCTGGGTGCTGCGCAGGATAAAACTTCTATGGCGTGTCGAGCAAGCTCAGGCCATTCATCAAGTTTCGACACCCAGAAGTTGAATGGGTCCAGACTAAATCCAAAAACATTGATGTTAAGCCGCAGGTAGTCACGGACTACAGGCGTTGATGAGGTGGTAAAAATTGATTGCCAAATGTCACTCAGTAGGGTTCTGCCACACTGTCTGCTGCTGCTGCAGCTACTTGCAATTCTACTGCTGCCACATTGCTGATGTTCCACCGTGACATTAGAATGTGAATATGCAAAAGATGTCTCGAGTTGGTCAATGAGCACTGTCTCAAAATCCTGCATTCTACTGTCAATTTCTATGGGTGGAAGGAAATTGCTCACTTTTGTCAGTAATCGCTGCTCATTTTTATTGCCTTGATGTGTGGTTCATGTTGCAGGTAATGTAGTATCCAATCACTCATGTGTGAGATGCTGCCAGGATCTCCCAAGCCTCTCTGTAATCTGTGCCAACCTATTACTACTGAAGGGTAATCAGTACCGGTGGTGTCCACCTCTGCCTCCTTATCCTCCTTCACTTCCACATCCTGATCATCACCAGAGCCCTGGCTATCCTCATGCACTCTATTCTGTGAGCTGAACCGCCCTTGACCCAGAACCACCTCCTAAAGAAGACCTATACAATTGCGAAACAGTCAGGACTTTTACATCCTCCTGCGAGTAAGGCTCTGTGTCCGCCTCCTCCTCAATACCCCGAAGTGCTAGTCAGGCCATACAACATTTCATACTGAATGATGGTGTAAGCCGAGTACCGAGGGCAGGTTTTCCGGAATACAGTGAAGTCACGGACAAAGAACACGACTCCAACACCAGCTCAACAACGGTTTGTTTTACTGAATTTTCTGGAACAAGATGGTGAACAGATCCCCCAAACACAAATTTACAAATACGTATCCTGGGCCCCTGTGCTGCACAGCGCACCGCCAGAAGTGTACTCTCTGGATGCACGTACCGTAATCACCAACGGGAACAATTGTGTATGGTGGCAGTTGCAGGGGCTCGTGGTGCAGCACAGCAGCTTACACAGCTTAAATGATTTACCCACTTCCCTCCCAAACGCACGTGACACAAACTTTCCCTCACAGATGAACCGGTTCAAGTAGCTAATGGTGCACTAGTAAACTCTCCAAGTCCTGAACAGGAGGATGTATTTGGGAAACCCTCCTTTGGCCTGTAACTGAGCCTAACTAACTAAACTAATATCAGGCCTTCTCATAGTCCTGAACTCGTTGGCGTGCACGCATCCGCTAAGGTACCTTACAGATGGCCGGCAATTCCTGTTCTCAGGTGCAGATGGATGGAATGGATGGTCCGGCTGCAGACAGTCCTCTCTATCTTGGCAGCTTGTCCTTCTTGTCCAGGAGTTCTCTCTCTCCCTCTGCGATGGCGTCTGTATAGACAGTCAGGCTCTCCTCTGTCCCTGGAACAACTGTGAATCCTGGCTCCTTTAGCTCAGTCTCCGTCTCTGTCTGTTCTCCTCAGAATCTCAGCAGCTTCTCAAAATGGCTGCTACATGTGCCAGTCTTATACCATGTCCCTCATTTGCATATACTGGAAACTGGACATAGCGGCATCTTGTGGCCAAACAGTAGAATACAAAGAAACATTTTACAACTGTCATGCATGGGATTTTACTTAGAAAACACAAGGAGGCTGTCCCACTATCCCACAATGGCACTACGCTGCTGCAACAATCGCTGGAGCATGTGGAGGGTGGAATTCTAGTATGTTGCCACATCACATATCAGACGGTTGACGGGAAGGCCCAGATCCCCAGATCACGCTGCAACGCTGCCAGTCGTGCCGAAGCAGAGTGAGAACGCCTGAAGTGTGAGCTTAGACTGTCAAGCTATCCACATTGTCAGGGGAAAGTCGGATACGTTTGTCAGTTATCACCCCACCAGCTGTGCTGAATGTGCGTTCCAAGATAACGCGGCTGCTTGGCAGGATAAAACTTCTATGGTGTGTCGAGCAAGATCAGGGCATTCATCCAGTTTGGACAACTAAAAGTTGAATGGGTCCAGACTAAGTCTAAAGACATCAAAAATGCCCCTGCTAGCTGAACCTTGATGTTCCCCATTGGGATGTTCTGGCTGCTACCACATATATCATATGTACAAAGCTTGCAAGCAGAGGCGTAACTTGAAGTTCATGGGCCCTGGTGCAAAAACTGAAATGGGGCTCCTGCCAGTTACCATGTGCCAATTCCAATACCAATGTTTTCTTATGTGTCAAAGGGGCTTTTGCACCCCCTCAGGATCCAGGGCTCCATAGCAGCTGCTACCGCTGCCCCTGCTTGCAAGCTGGCCTCATCTTTTCAGTTAGCCATTGAAAGGAATGAAGTATTTTAGCCTCTCAATTTTTTTCTGTCACTCTTAGAGCCAAATTCTCTTCATTAAGTTGTTCCACATATCCAGTTTACTGCTATGGATGGTAATTACAGCTTCTCCTCACCTGTACAGGTATAAAAATTAACCCAAACATCATCTCCCATTGACTTTCATGGGGTTTGAGTTCGACTTCGCATTGAACCTCAAAGTGAACACCACTACTGTTCGCTCACCACTACTCGTGAACAAGCTGCTTTTTGTGTTTCAGGTTTGAAGAGTGCTTTCTCCAGACTGCATATTTCAGCTCTTTCTACAGATTTCCAATAGGATTTAGATCAGGACTCATAGAAGCCATTTTAGAATAGCCCAATGCTTTGCTCTTAGCCATTCAGGACCCATGACCTGTGACCGAGACCAAGCATTCAGACACTGGGCAACACTTTTCGCTTCAGAATGCCTTGATAGTCTTGAGAGTTCATTGCACCCTACACAGATTCAAGACACCCTGTGCTCGATGTATCAAAGAAGCCCCCAAACTGAGCCTCCAGTAGGTACAATGTTCTTTTCTATGTATGCTTCAATTTTGTGTCAGTAAACATAGGGCTGATGTTACTTGCCAAAATTTCCAGTTTTGTCTGATCTGTCCAAAGGACATTCTCCCAGATTCTAGATGACTTGTATGCATTTTAGCAAATTCTAGGTTGTTTTTTTATGTTTCGCTTTTAACAGTAGCTTCCTCCTTGGTTGTCTTCCATGAAGTTCACTTTGGCAAAGACCTTAGAGTTCACTTCTAATCTCTTTGGAAGTTGTTCTGGGCTGTTCGGTTACCATTCATATTATCCGTCTCCTCAATTTGTCATTCAATTTCCTCTTGGGCCACATTCAGGTAGATTGGTTACAGTCCCGTAGATCTTAAACTTCTGAATAATACGTTCACCTGTACTAACAGGAACATTAAGCTGTTTGATGGTGGTCTGATAGTCTTTACCTTTAACATGTTTGTCTATCATTTTCTTCCTAATCTCTTGAGACTACTCTCTCCTTAGCTTTTTTTGGTCTATGTTCAGTGTGGTACACACCATCATACCAAACAGCATAGTGAGTATTTGTCACCCTTTGAATAGGCAGACTAACTGATTACAAGTGTGAATATAACTGTGATGCCAACTACAGTACACAAATTAGTTTAACATGTCCCTGTCAAATTATTTTCAATCTTTTCTAGGGGTATCATCATTTTTGTCCTGGCCTGTTTCATTAGTTTGTTTTTTAAAGTTTTCAGTTGACCCTCAATTCAAAGCAATGTGTGATTTTGATTTGTTGATTTGTTTACATGTGTAAACCAGCTTTGCCTCAAACTGATTTACCTTCAGTTGCATACAATTAACAGACCATAATATTCACATAATACAATTTTATAGCAATGTAATAATCAACAATTTATAATTGGTGGGAATTTTGAAAAGATTCATAAAGAAATGTGAAAATCTAAATTATAATTATCCATAAATTATAACTGAGTTAATGATTAATTCTTTATGCTGCCTTGAAAACAATTGCAATGAGTTTTGATGCCTTTAGAACAATAGATCCCAAAGTTATGGTTATTAAAGTTCATCGTTTCTCATACTGGATACAAATCATTATACTATGGCCACCTTAACTGATGTTAACATTTCATATTGAATGTGGATTGACATCATATATGTTGAACTACTATACCCAGCATTTATTATTCTTCATTGATAGATGAAGCTTATAGAATCTGTGGCTAAAAAAACAGCTGGAAAGGTGCTGGGTACCCAAGTATGGTGCCAGGAACGCATTCTGCTTTTAACACATCTACATATATTTTCCAGCTGCAGCAAGACTAAATCAGATTTGCAATTAAGAAATAAAAAGCTACCTTGGTAAGATCAGAAGTCAAACTCTGTCTCGTTCTCAAGCTCACATCGAAATCTCGCTCGAAGTAGAAACATTTACTGTATGTAGCATTAAATCAAATGGCTAATGTGACTGTCAAGATTTCAGGCTCCTAAAATCAGCACTATAATTAGCAATCAGTAATCACTGTTATAGTGGAATAAGGCTTGTAATCTTCAAATTACCTGTTTGCACCAATTACATCTTACTGATGAAACATTCCAATCAAGTGCATGTGTGCCTAGTAAAAAAAAAAATATATATATATATTCCTCATCAGACAGCACAGCAAACACTGAAACATCAGTGCTCTCCAGTCAGCCGCATTAGTTTATACGTTAGAGGGATCATTGAAGGTCTTCTCAAATATAAATCTGGTGAAAATGTTACATGGAAGAAAAAGATGAAGAAATGTTGTCTATTCATTATATCCGAATTCTACTTTTCCCCAGATCCAGATAGGCTGTCCATTGTCTAGTTTCTCTTTTACGGTGACCACTGGCAAAGAAGATCTTTTTTTATTACTTTCCAGTACCTTACTGGGGTGGTATCATCATCAGGGAATACACACAACTATTAAAAATCATTTTGTTAAGTTAAATAATGTGTCAAAATATAATAACCCTCATATCTAGGGTTGGACTGGCCCACAGGGTCTCCAAAATAGATCCAGACAGCACTTTAACTTTAAAGCGGTTTATTTCCACCCAAATAGTGCAACGTTTCAGCTCATACTGAGCCTTTCTAAAGTATGAGCTGAAACGTTGCACTGTTTGGGTGGAAATAAACCGCTTTAAAGTTGAAGTGCTGTCTGGATCTATTTTGGAGGCTTCGTTTGACCCGTGGACTGGGTCTTCGGACTTGCACTCATATTTAAGATTTTCCGGTGCTGCTTACTTCGTTTATGGCCCACAGGGTAACTGGGGAAACGTCTGGTGGGCTCCTGAGCATAACAGACCTGGAGTTATTTTTTAACTGTATTTACATCCTTAACAAGGGCAGAAAAGCAGAGAAAGAGCGGCACAAATCAAGAGGCAAAGTATAGGAGGCATGTACAGTGATTTACAGTAGCTGTAAGGTAGGACTCCAAAGTAAACTCCACTGGTAGGCCCAGACACAGCTCAACTGGTGGGCCCCTAAACACAACTTCCCCTGTGGGCCCTAAGCATCTCAGTCCAACACTGCTCACCTTTTGTCCATGCCCCTATGTCCTATTCCCAGGACTCCTAGGGGGGCTGCGTCAGAAGTCTGGTGTATTTACAGCCCGACATCAGACTCGACCCCGTTTGCATTAGTGAAAATCCTCCCATACACCATTATCAGGCGCATTACAGAGTGCAAGTGGCACTTTGTAATGCGCCTGATTTTGGGGGCATACAGGAGGCAGGGCACACTAGAATTATACGAAGCTATAGATTTATAGCTATGGTAATTCTAGGCACATTACTGCTGGAACACGTACCTGGTCTATAACCATCTTTAGTTAGTTTGTACAAGTGAAGGTAACCCCATGGTTTTTCTGTTGAACATTGCACATCCTTGTTCATCTATTTCATAGGGAAGAAAGGCAAAAGTACCTGCCAGTCACATGATATAAAATAAAATGTGACTTATCAGATCAGGTCACTTTAATTCATTTTCCCATGGTTCAGTTGTGATACTGGTATGGCCATTGAAAACACATTATGCGATAGATAGGAGTTCGGATCAGACTGCGTCCAATAAGCCGATACACAGCAAGCTGCAATGCATTGTGTGTTCCAACAACTTGAAACCAAACAATTATTTCTATACCAGCATTCCAACAACTTGCGTTCACTGTATTAGCAATTTATGCTACAGCACCTTTTGTAGAGCCAGACCTTAGTTTACCATAAGGATCAATGAACCCAGGGTGCCCTTGAGTAACCAATTCTAACTGTTACATGGATGTAACTGGGAAGTGGGTTAAGGACTACAGGGAACTTACTGTTAAGATGTTTGTAGACCCCGCTGCTTAGAAACACTACAAAGATAGTTGCTGATTACAGTTTATAAGCTACAAGTACAAACCCTAGATAAACCTCTAGGGTTCAGTTTGAGGTCTCTAACTGATAGGTAGCAGAAACCTGTCACAGAAACCTGCATTCCATGTGCACTGGGAGCAAACTTTAGACACATGGTGCAATCAATACACATAACCATAGTATTCTGTGTTGGTAGAGGGTAGTTCTCTTGAAACATGCAGAGAGACTTAGGTCATGATCAACAAATGTATAAGAACATATCACTGCAAGCCTCTCCTGTGTGTAAGAATGAGAATCCGGAAGTAAAGAGGAATGGATCACCGAGAAGCTCCTGGGCTGCATGTAGATAAGTATAACTTTTTATTGTTTTTTACCCAGCCTAACCCCATTTTAGATAAATTTTTTCTGCTGGGCAATGACTTTAACCACTACATTCTGGGAATACCCTACAAAACCTGTCATTTTGGGGATGCTCTGACCCCGTTGTCTAGGTATTACAATTTGGTCATATTCAAGGTTGCTTGAAACCTTACTCTTCCACATTGTTTCTACATATTAACTTAAAGCAGTTTTCTCACCATGCTGTTTCACAGAGCCATATGCAGCTTCAGACTCATACTTCCTGGTCAGGCTTTGGGTGGTGCTATAGCAGTGATTGCCATATCAAAGCTTCTGTGACATAGATAAGACTCAATAGGGAGTGACTCCTCACGGTCAGACTGACTGATTGACGGCAGCTTAGAGCAATCAGAGATAAGTGAGAGCAGGGAGAGGTGGTTGGTATCCAGAGAAACATGAGTACTCTAAGAGGAGATAAAATGTATTTGGTAGTAGTCCTCATTTACCTTTCCCTACATGTTAAAAGCTGATCATAATAGTGAGAAAGCAACTGACTATTCAATTGCTGCCCAATACATCCCACCCTTTGACAAATGTCATTGTGACAAGATAATCAATTTTTTTCACTTTACTGTTATGGCTGATCAATGTATATTGTCTATCTATCTATCTATCTATCTATCTATCTATCTATCATCTATCTATCTATTTATCCATCCATCCATCTATCTATCTATCTATCTATCCACACAATCTATTTATACAGCAAGAATTTACATGAACATCTCATATAAGTCTGACCTGTTCTCATTTTTGGCATCGCTTAGATGTTATGAGATCAACCTATGCAAATGCTGAAGTCAGGCAGAGGAATTAATCAATGTGATAATTGCGCCAATTATATGGGGGCACTCTCTGAAGTCAGAGGGAAGATGAAGGAGCGTAATAGAACATGTCGAGTGAAGGCAGATCCTAATTTGGATGTCTGAAATGCATTAGAGAAAAGAAGAGGAAGGTGGGATATTATAGAAATGTTACATTCATTAAACGATTAAACAAAGCATGCATGGTAAAGCATGTTTCAAAGAGAGAAAAGAACGAAAGAGAAGAGTTCATGCCCTGAGGCTAATCTGAAGAGTGGTAGGTTAAGTGGAAATCACTAAAATACAGTGCCGAAGGAGTGACAGATCCACTGAAAAGCTCTCCATCAGAGAAGGTAAAATACAAAAATAGTATTCAAAGACTCATATTGCTCCTCACATAGTACCTGAACTTCATTTATATAACATTTAAAGATTGTGTTAAAAAAATACTTGAATGAAATGTCAGATAGGTCATTTCAGCAAATGTTTGGTGGTTAAAACTGATTACCTTCACAAATCTATCTTTCCCACTAAAATAAATGGGAGTTCTGGAAACCTATGAATGAGACAGAAAGTCATTTTTTTTTTTTACTTCATATCAATGAAAAGGAACAGCTAAAAGGTTTTAACTTTTCTTTGAATCCTAGTGTCATATTCTGATTATCCGAACCCTTTATAAGGCATAACAGTGTGTCAGATTTGTCACTAGTATCCCTTTGATGATACAATTACACATACCCGATAACATATGCAAACCTATAAGAACATATTTACTTACAGTGGGTATTTAGACTCCTTTAAATTTTTCACTCTTTCTTTCATTGCAGCCATTTGGTAAGATCTAAAAAGTTATTTTTTTTTTGCTGGTTAATGTACACTTTGCATCCCATTTTAAAAGAAGAAAAAGAAATGTAGATATTTTTGCAAATTTATTAAACAAGAAAAACTGAAATATTACATTGAGACCCGTTGCTGTGACACTCACATGCTCTCCATTTCCTTCTGATCCTCCTTGAGACGGTTCTACTCCTTCATTGGCGTCCAGCTGTGTTTAATTAAACTGATTGGACTTGATTAGGAAAGGCACACAAATTGTCTATATAAGATCTCACAGCTCACGGTGCATGTCAGAGCACATGAGGTCTAAGGAACTGCCCAAGGAGCTCAGAGACAGAATTGTGGCAGAGCACAGATCTGACCAAGGTTAAAAAAGAATTACTGCAGCATGAAAGGTTCCTAAGAGCACAGCAGCCTCCATAATCCTTAAATGGAAGAAGCTTGGGATAACCGCAACCCTTCCTCAACCTGGCCGTCCAGCAAAACTAAGCAATCGTGTGAGAAGAGCCTTGGTGAGGGAGGTAAAGAAGAACCCCGAGATCACTGTGGCTTTGCTCCAGAGATGCAGTAGGAAGATGGGAGAAAGTTCAACAAAGTCAACCATCACTGCAGCCATCCACCAGTTGGGGCTTTATGGCAGAGTGTGCCAACGGAAGCCTCTCCCCAGTGCAAGACATATGATGAGACAGAGATTGATTTTTTTGGTGTTAATTCTAAGTGGTATGTCTTGAGAAAACCAGGCACTGATCAACACCTGTCCAATTCAATCCCAACAGTGAAACATAGTGGTGGCGGCATCATGCTATGGGGGTGTTTTCCAGCTGCAGGGACATGACAACTGGTTGCAATTGAAGGAAAGATGAATGTGGCCAAGTACAGAGATATCCTGGATGAAAACCTCTTCCAGAGTGCTCTGAACCTTAGACTGGCCCAAAGTTTCTTCTTCCAACAAGACAATGACCCTAAGCACACAGCTAAAATAACAAAGCAGTGGCTTCAGAACAACTCTGTGACCATTCTTGACTGGCCCAGCCAGAGCCCTGACCTAAACCCAATTGAGCATCTCTGGAGAGACTTGAAAATTGCTGTCCACCAACGTTCACCATCCAACCTGAGGGAACTGGAGAGGATCTGCAAGGGAGAATGGCAGAGGGTCCCCAAACCCAGGTGTGAAAAACTTGTTGTATCATTCCCAAGAAGACTCATGGCTGTACTAGCTCAAAACAGTGCTTCTACTCAATACTGAGAAACGGGTCTGAATACTTAAGACCATGTGATGTTTCAGTTTTTCTTGATTAATACATTTGCAAAAATATCTACATTTCCTGTTTTTTCCTTTTAAGATGGGGTGCAGAGTGTACATTAATGAGCAAAAAAATGAACTTTTTGGTTCTTACCAAATGGCTGCAAAGAAGCAAAGAGTGAAAAATTTAAAGGAGTCTGAATACTTTCCTTATCCACAGTATGTGTTTGCATGCAGATCTTAATATAAAGCAACAAAATTTGGTGCCTTTAGCACATTTTATCATGTATTTTATATCTGTTTAGACCCTTTTCTACTCTACTTTAAGATGTGGGGTTTAGTGACAAAAGGGGGCATGGATCTGTGGGGGTTGGTCTATATGAGGCAAAATGTGTCAAAATTGTTCCAAAATTGGATGCAAAATAAGAGAATCAAAAGTTCATATAAAAATTAAATAAGCCTAAAAATTATCAAGCTACATAAGCCACTATGATGCATCTTTAAACTAAATGGTTTAATTTTACACTGTCTAAGTGTTAGACCTGGTTCACATCTGCGTTGGAGGTTCTGCTTGGAGCCTAAGTTGCAGGTTCTGTAAAAAATGATGGCAAAAAATAGTGCAACTTGCTTATATTTTTTCCGTTAAACAATAGATGCAATGACGGATACCCAATAGACCCCATTGAAGTCTATTTGGTTCAACGGAGGCCTTTAATATGCATCATGAAACAGATCCAGTTCCACCTCTTTAATGGAGATTCTGAACCGAACCTAATGCAGATGGAAACCTGGTCTTATGCAGATTTAGTAATCTGCATAGAAGATAAGTCTTTAAGCTTGAAGGATTACTGTGTTCTACAGTATTTTAATAGTGCCTTCTATGGCATATCTTCATAAGAAATCTACTAATGGGGTATTCTCACCTCTCAACTTATGTGTTATGGCCAGCTTCCTGTCCAGGGCAGAGAATGGAGAGGTATATTCGGAACTCCCATAAAACAGAATGGAGAATTGCAACATGAAAGTTAAAGGGGTGTTCCCACCATAAAGTTTAAATGGCATAGTGGCAGGATATGCCATTATAGGGGTTGTCTCACTGTAAAGATTGCTTTTTATGTTAAAGATCTTGCAAAAACAAGTCCCTTTGCAATATATCTCCATTTACAGTGTCCTACATGTTCTGAGATATCCCCTCTTGTATGGGCTTCATCAGCTCCTCAGGTTGCTATAGTTACAGACCTGTTTAATCTCTTATGATAGGCTGCCAGCACTGGTTGCTGTAGCTACAGACCTGGCTTCTACTGCAGCCTAGTAGAAGCCAGTAAATACACCCCTGAATTCAAAATGAAACAAAGAAAACAGGACTGAGGTAAGGTGAATCAATGTAGTGAGAAAACCCCTTTAAAGTCTAGTAGGTGCGGGTACCATCTTTGGAACCTATACCTATTTTGGGAACAGGGCTCCAAAAGCTTCAGCTCAGAAAAGTTTCAGCTCACGCTTGTGCACAACTCTCTATTCTGTTCTGTGGGAGTTCTGAGTAGAGCCAAACACGGCGCTCCTCTGTATTCGGAATGCCTAAAGACTAGAATGGTGGTTCGTACACAAGCACGATCAGCTCTCCATTCCGAGACCCATTCCCATGTACTAGAGATGAAATCCGCACCTATTAGATTTTGATGACATATCCTAGCGGTCAGGGGCGTAACTAGAGAAGCCAGGGCCCCAAAGCAAACTTTTGGATGGGGCCCCTCCCCCCCCTCGCCCACCTCCCTGACCGCGAACATTTGCCAGGACATGCTGTAATGTCGATAATACAAGGGGTAAATACCTCACCATACATATCACCATCATACTGCTACCAAACAAATCCACTATACCAAAACCAATATTACCAATAACACTACTACATATGGACCTGATTATACCGCCAGAACATGACCACAAAGTGACTGAATAATACCCCTACACTATTACTGATCAGTACACAAAGACCAATAGTACCGCCATACAGTGACCATATGGTGGTATATACTAGTAACGCCATATAGTGACCATATAGTGGTATATACTAGTGTACACAGGCTCTGCAGACTGTATATAACCACCATATAGTAACCATATAGTGGTAGACACCAGTGTACACAGACTCTGCAGACATATGTGATTGAAGTGTAGTTACATCTTGTGACTCACAGGTGACGTTTCTCTGACGAGTTGTTGGCTTTCCCTTTTGTTCTGCATCCGGTCCAGTCTGCCATCATGACATCTCCCGACCACTTGTCCCTGAAGATTTAGACACAAATATCTTAGAATCCTGACTTTTCCAGCACCTGCCCCCTGGCTATATGGGGTCCATTTAGGCAGGCAGGGTTTAGAGAGGCTATATGGGGCCCCAGATAGGCCAGGTTTAGGTAGGCAATAGAGTCCCCATATAGGCAGGCAGGGTTTAGGTAGCTAGAGGGAGCCATACAGGTAGGCAGGGGTTAGGTGGGCTGTAGGGGTCATATAGGTAGGTCGGCAGGGTTTTGGTAGCTATAGGTCCCAATATAAGTAGATAGGCAGGCTTCAGGGGGGCTATGTAGGTAGGCAAGCTTTAGGGGGGGCTATAGGAGCTATATAGGCAGGCTTAGGGGGGCTTTATATAGACAGGCTTTATATAGGCAGGCTTCAGGGGGGCTATATAGGTAGGCAAGCTTTAGGGGGGCTAAAAGAGCTATATAGGCAGGCTTAGGGGGGCTTTATATAGGGGGGCTTTATAGAGGCAGGCTTAGGGGGGCTTTATAGAGGCAGGCTAGGGGGCTTTATAGAGGCAGACTAGGAGGGCTTCATACAGACAGGCTTCATACAGGCAGGCTAGGGGGGCTTTATAGAGGCAGGCTAGGGGGGCTTTATAGAGGCAGGCTAGGGGGGCTTCATACAGGCAGGCTAGGGGGGCTTCATACAGGCAGGCTAGGGGGGCTTTATAGAGGCAGGCTAGGGGGGCTTTATAGAGGCAGGCTAGGGGGGCTTCATACAGGCAGGCTAGGGGGGTTTCATACAGGCAGGCTAGGGGGGCTTTATAGAGGCAGGCTAGGGGGGCTTCATACAGGCATCCTAAGCAGGGCTTCATACAGGCATCCTAAGGGGGCTTCATACAGGCAGCCTGGGGGGGGGGGGCTTCATACAGGCAGGCAAAATAAGAAATCACATACTTACCGCGGTCCACGCTCCCTCGATGCGCCGCTCTGCAGCCAAGCTGCATTCTCACTGCTCAGCGCGGGCGGCATGGTGATGTGACGTCACTGCGCGCGCCCACGTGATCAGTGAGAGCCGGCAGGGGAAGTAGCAGAGCGGAGCGAGCGGAGCTCCATTCTGCTACCTCCGGGCAGCGCTGCATCTGCACGCTCGGGCCGGAGGGCCCGGGCGTTCAAAGGCAGTATGCGCCGGGCCCCGCAGCTCCACGCCCGCCGCAGTGAACTGTTAAGTTCACTGCCGGCGGGCCGAGGAGCGGCATTACCGGGGTAGCAGACGTGATAGCAACCGGGCCCCGGGGCAGTTGCTATGTCTGCTACCCCGGTAGTTACGCCCCTGCTAGCGATATGCCATCAAACTCTGTGGGGGGAATGCCCCTTTAAGAAATGTGAATACCTCTTTAAGTTTATCTCTTTTAACAAAGTCATATTTTCTTTATTTTAAAAGCAAGCACCCTTTACATTCTTAGATATTTAATAACATGGAACGAAATGTTGTGATACAATGGTGCTGATTCTATGCCTCCAATTAACAGATTGTGTTCAGCAGTACCACATACTGTCCTGTGATTTCCTGCTCCACATCCTGATATGTGAATTCACAGAGAGCAGGGGCGACTCTCAACATTTCATCCAGCATTAGAGATATTTCACAGTTGTATAACTTACTGTAGTCCTTACAGCAATATGTATTTAAATTGACAAATGAAGTGTAGCTGCTTTTAGCGTGAATTACAGTAGACAAATGTTACAGATGGAATACACTGCTTATGACGGTACTTTCCAGGACAGATTCTTGTACATAAATGATCACTTACACAGCGAGAGAGTTTATATAAATAGAACTAATGTTGCAGGTGGCAGCAAAGTTGCCCTTCAGAAGAAACAAGTCAGCATCAAGAAGCCTGCCAGGTAGCGCCTACACATGATACCTGTTGTCATTAGCCTGCAGGGTGTGGGAGTTATCACATAGGCGTGTGCCAGTTGGCAGCAGATATCTCAAGGAAAATACTAACATTTTATTAAAAGAGAGGGAGAAGTTGCAGCTGCCCACAAAACAACCAATACAATGGCATCTGTCACTAGCATGGATTGTTTTCATGAGTTACACCCTTCAAGATTTTCCGTGCTGTTTATGCCATGTATGCATTAGTAAACTCTCCGTTCATTAATCATCTGTTATGACTGACAGTCCTGATGTACACTCAGGTGGTTTCTATTTCTATATGGTGTTTTTCAGTGTGTCAGCTTTGCATGATCTGGCCATGGCATTATGAGATATGCAGCATACAAATTTGCCTTTTTTAATGTTAACCCCTCTCCACCCACTACATAAACTTGTACACTGATGGTCCTTGATCCATGAGCATGCTAATTTCCCTCTTCCGCATGCTCCCACACAAGCTGCGATTAGCAAGATTTTGCTGTCATTGAGACAGCTGTCTGTGAACTTGAGTATGATGTTGTGCACAACCTGCCCCCTCTGAAAGCTGTGCTGTCGAATGGAGAAGTTGTCCACTACTTTTTTTTTTGTGTGTGTTTTTTTACAAAACTGATGATTGTGTCATGGCACAAGGGACTGTCTAAATATGTTCTAAAAGCTTTGTATAGAAGTCCATTTATTTTTATCCAAATATGGAACAGGAAGCAATAACCACATCTTAGTAGTAGCTGACTGTCTTTTACAATGTAGTTTCCTTTAAAGAGGACCTGTGATATCTTCTGATATGTCAGTGTTAGTAAATCCTTGTATTCTCTGTGAAATAACAATTCTGGGTCATCTTCTCTTATAACGCTGCATTGTGCTGTTCCTCTATTATTCCTTCTCGAAATCTCATACTGAATCTGTCAACTAGGTGAGACCATTCTAGTTTTGAAAAGGGGGTTTGTGACGGGCAACGGTAGTGGATCCTCTGGACCACCGTAAGCGTTGGCGTATGCCACGCTAGGGAGCGGAATCTAAGTAGGTCCCAGTTTTCACCAGAGCCTGCCGCAAAGCGGGATAGACTTGCTGTGGTGGGAGTCTACCAGATCGCTTCCACTGACGTGACTTGCTTGCGGAGGCAGCCGAGGTGTAGCGTGGTACAAAATCGTAAGGCAAGCTCGTAGTCGGGGACAGGCAGGAAGGTCAGGACAGGCGGTAAGGTTTGTGGTCGAGGACAAGCAGGAAGGTCAGGGCAGGCGGCAAAGTTCGTGGTCGAGGGACGGAAGCAAATGGTACAGTACACGGTAATCAGAATAAGACTTCGGGAACGCTTTCTCAATAGGCTAATGGCACGAAAGATCTGGCAAGCGGAACAGGAAAGGCCAGGCTAAAATAGGGGCAGCGACAGGCAATACCCAATTACCAGTGCACTGGCCCTTTAAATTCAACAGAGCCAGCGCACGCGTGCCCTAGGGAGCAGGGGCGCGTGCGCCGGGAGACAGAAGCTGCAGCAGGCGCGTGGTCAGGTAAGCAGGCAGAGGGCTGGCCGGAGATACGAGTGCGGCCACGGCCCGACATGCGGGTTGCGCTGCCGCTCGCCAACGGGACACGGGTGCACCTGCAACCCGCGGTGAGGGTCGCAGGGGCACCTGTGACAGGGTTCCTACACACATTGAGTCAACAGTGTTTGGACATTTTTAGACTGTGAAGGGAAACACCTCCAATTGGTTAAAGTTACTTACAGTGGGTTGTCAATATGTTCCTACAAATGTTACACCCACAAACTTGTATGTAATTTATTGATACTTTATGTGCTAGTGCAACACAAAGTAACAAGTATTTGTGAAATGTAAAGAAATCTATTAACAATCTGAAAAGTGTGGCTGTACTCTGATACCTCTAAATAAAATCCAGTGTAACTAATTGCCTTTAGAAGTCACCTAATTAGTAAATAAAGTATTTAATTTATTCTAAGTATAAGTACAACTGTTTTGTGAAGGGCTCAGAGGTTTGTTAGAGAATGTTAGTGAACAAACAGCATCATGAAAACAAAGGAACACACCAGACAGATCAAGAATAAAGTTGTGGAAAAGTGTATTGCAGGGTTATATTTAAAAAAAAAGTAGCCCAAGCTCTGAACATTTCACAAAGCACTGTTCAATCAACTGTTGATAAATTAAAGGTAGGTTGGCAGAGCTGCTAACCTACCATGCCATGGCTGTCCACCTAGACTGAGAGCCCAAACAAGAGGAGGACAGCAAATCTTCAGGTGTTTCGGCAAGCATTCCGCAACATCTTTGAGGAACCAGGAGGTATGTATGTCTTCTGCTGCAGCAGCTCTGCTTCGCCTCCGTCAGGGCAACTCTTCGGTGGGCCAGTATGCAGTACAATTCCGAACACTAGCCTCAGAGCTTGAATGGAACAACGAGGCCCTTGTAGCTACCTTCTGGCAAGGCCTTGCCAGGAGAATTAAAGACGAGTTAGCTGGTCGAGACATTCTGTCTTCTCTGGATGATCTTATCCGCTTGTGCATGCTACCTCTGTATGCCTAAACTTACATCTGAGATGTTGTTCCAAGCCACTGCTTTCATTGACTCTGGCTCCGATGGGAACTTTATAGACGTCTCCCTTGTCTCCAAGCATCGGCTACCTGTCCGCCTTGAAAGGCCCTTGTTCATCTCTTCGGTTAATGGGGAGTGCCTGAAAGATGTCCTTCAGTCGTACTGTACCACTGATGCTTCAAGTAGGGGCTCTACATCGGGAAAAAATTGTGTTTCACGTCTTTCCCCATTCTTCCTCGGGACCCCTGCTTGGTCTTCCTTGGCTTCAGTGTGATGCCCCAGTACTTAACTGACGTCTACCAAGCCGTTGACCGAACTACCTATTCACTATCAGGACCTTGCTGACGTCTTTTCCGAGAAACAAGCTGCCACATCGCCCCTATGACTGTGCTATAGACCTCCTGCCTGGCTCTACTCCTCCTCAGGGCAGGGTCTACCCGCTATCAATTCCAGAGATGCAAGCCATGTCCACATGCATTCAGGAGAACCTTAGAAAAGGCTTCATCTGTAAATCTCTTCACCCACCAGGGTGGGCTTCTTCTTTGTGGAGAAGAAAGACAAGTTGCTACGCTCTTGTATCAGCTACTGCGGGTTTAACAAGATAACTGTAAAGAACAGGTATTCTCTGCCACTGATCTTGAAATTGTCTACATGGGGCCAAGGTTTTCACGAACCTCGATTTACGAGGAGCCTACAATTTGATCCGCATCAGAGAGGAGCACAAGTGGAAAACCACTTTAAACATGGCCACTTTGAATATTTATTCATGCCCTTCAGACTGTGCAATGTTCTGGCTGGGTTCCAGAATTATGTTAATGAAATATTTAGAGATCTCCTGTACATCTTGGTTTTCTCTCCAGATCTAGAAATCCATCAGACCCATGTTCACGTTCTGAGGCAATTGTGAACCCATCGACTCTACGCCAAGCTTGAGAAGTGTGTTTTTGAGCAATCTAGTCTCATATTTCTGGGTTACATAGTGTCCGACGGGGGTCTCCAGATGGATCTAGACAAATTGTCTGCCGTCATGCACTGGCCCCGTCATGTTTGGCTTTTGCCATTCAACGCCTATGGGCTTTGTTATCTATTACTGGCAATTTATCCCTCACTTCTCCACCATGGTAGCACCTATAGTGACTCTTACTAGAAAGAATGGCAACTCCAAAATATGGCCCCCGGAGGCTGAAGAGGCATTTACCCGCCTGAAATCTTCCTTCTCTTCTGCACCCGTGTTGACTCATTCTGAACCAGAGAATCCCTTCTTTCTTGAAGTTGATGCATCTTCCGTGGGAGCCTGTGCATTTCTTTTACAAAAATCCTCCAGTGGGAAGAACATCACCTGCGGCTTCTTTTCCAAGTCTTTCTCCCAAGCAGAAAAGAACTATACCAATGATGACCGCAAGTTACTGGTCATTAAGTTGGTTTTTGAGGAATGGCGACATCTTTTGGAGGGAGCCCATCTTCCTATTAATATTTACACGGATCACATTTTAACTTCTTACTGCATTTCAGGCCTGCAGATAAAAATGTAAAGGTGGATGCCCTCTCCCATGCATCAGATACTGTGAGACTCGATCCTGTGCGTCCTAACCGTTTAGTTTCTATGGCTCCTATTGACCTCCAACATGTTCCTCCTGGGAGAACCTGTGTACCTCCTGCCCTACGGCAGAAGATCCTGAAATGGGGGCTGGCCATCCTGCTTTCCGGAAGTCTTTGTCTCTTATTTCCCGATATTATTGATGGCCAAATCTGTCTCAAGATATCAAAGACTTTGTTCTCAATTGTACTACTTGTGCTCGCATTAAGACCCCACATCAGCCAGTATCCTCCAACCTTTGCCCATTCCTGAAAAGCCCTGACCCCATGTTGCCATGGAATTTATCATGGATTTTATCATGGATTTTCTCACTTCCTCCAACCATACGACAATCTGGGGTGTGACAGTGCTTCTCCAAGATGTCCCACTTTGTGCCTCTGCCCAATCTGCCCTTTGCTCCTCAACTTACTCATCATTTCTTCCATCATGTCTTCCATTTACCTGGATTTTCGTTGCACATTGTCTCAGACCGAGGTGTTCAGTTTGTGTCAATATTCTAGCGTGTTCTGTGTAACCATCTCCAAATTCAGTTACATTTTTCATCCGCCTATCACCCCCGCATGAATGGGCAAGCTGAGAGGGTAAATCAGGTGTTGGGGAACTACCTGCACTATTTTGTTTTCGCTCGCCTTGACAACTGGTCTGATCTCCTTTCCTGGGCAGAGTTCTCTTACAATTCACTGGAGTCCAAATTTACTGGGGCCTCCTCCTTCTATATTGTTTATGGGCAACATCCCCATCCACCCCTACTTCTCTCCATCTCCTCTGATGTCCCTACCATGGATGTGCAAATTCAGGACATCAATTCTGTTTGGCAGGACACTCGTCAGGCCCTTCTGCTGACTTTATCCCGTACCAAGTTTCAGGCAGATAAGAGATGAAGATCGCCTCCCACCTTCAATCTTGGAGATAAGGTCTGGCTCTCGACCAGGTATGTGAGACTAGAATTGCCCAGTGTCAAGTTGGGTCCAAGGTTTCTGGGACTGTTTGAAGTCATCAAGCGTCTAAAATCGATGTCCTATAAGCTCTGTCTGCTTCCTACGTTATGTATCCTGAACTCCTTCCATGTCTCTCTACTCAAACCTCTTGTTCTGAATTGCTTCTCCCGAAATTCCATCTCTCCATCTCCTGTGGCCAATTCGGATGACGTTTTCTAAGTCAAAGAGTTCCTTCCTGAAAAGTTGGTGAGGGGGAAGCGATTCTTTCTTATTGACTGGAAGGGATTCGGGCCAGAAGACTGTTCCTGGGAGCCAGAGTCCAATCTCTCACCTGACCTTCTCTGCAAGTTTCCTCGGAAGAGTGGGAGACATAAGTGGGGGTACTGTCATGGAACGTGCTGCGACCCCAGCTTCAGGCCGCGGCTGCCCCCGCTCTGCTACGCTAACCCCGGCCTCTTACTTACCTAGCTGTGCTTCTGCTTCCTGTCCTCACTCTGCTGAGTGCCAGAGGTTGCATGTCCGCTTCCTAGAGCGTGTGCGCGGCAGCTCTTCAAGATTTAAAGGGCCAGCGCGTCGGGCACTGACCCTATATCTTTTTGACTTCTCCAACACTGCAAGCAAGTCAGGTCAGGGGTAGCAACCTGGTAGTTCCCCGCAGCAGTCCATCATGCTTTGCGGCGGGCTCTGGTGAATACCGGGGGCTACTTAGACTCTGCTTCCTGGCATGGCTTATACCATTGCTTGCGGTGGTCCAGTGAATCCACCTACATCCATGACAATAAGCGGAAGCAAGGGGCGACATGCATGAAATTTGGAGTTTACACACAAAATTTCATGCGCATAAAAAAGGCATAGCATGTGCCTGATTTATGAACCTGTTCTACAGCGGGTCATAAACAGGTGCATTCTAGCACTAGGGTGACATTTCTGGCTCAGTTATAGCACTTTGAAAGTGGTATACCTATTCTAACTGTAATGCGCCCAGAAACGCTGTAGCGAAGCTATAAATATGTAGCTTCACTACGGTTCTCGTGTGCCCCACCTCCTATTGGAAACAAAAGGGACCATATACTGTTCTTGCTCAGGGGCCTTCTGCTGTCTGTGTCTACTCCTGGTTACCGCTCTGTGGTTGGTACAATATTAAAGGCATGATTTACATATTAGTATTTGAAAGTATTGGATGGCTGTTAATATTGTACTAATATAATAAAGAGAAAACTACTCTGTGAAATTAAAGAATGTAATATCTGCTTGGTGACACTGTATAGATAAATGGTGGCCCCAGCATGGGGAAAAGTCTGTTTTATAATTAGGTGTTTTAGTTATAAACAACTAAGGGTATCAATAGCATCATTATGTCTGAATACTCAAGAAACAAGAGTGATAGGCTATAGATTCTTAAAAAAAATTAGTTGGGTCAGGATAAAAAAAAGGCTTGGCATAATAAGGGGGTTATTTCTAATATATATGCGGTAAGTTCTTCTGTATTTCAAGCATTCAGTTTCCTATATGGAGCTAGCTATTATTGTGGCTTCCCTGTAATAATATATAACTTTTAATTCGAAACCCAAGCCAGCCAACAGGAGATGGACAAAAATAAGGTTTTGTAGTTTACAAAATATTCTTTTTCTGACCTTTTCTAACGTTGCCTAAGCTTTTACTCAAAATCCAACGATATGATATCCAACGAAAATGAACAAAATGGATCAATATATTAATAGAAAATGTCCATTACAATGGATCTCTTGGAAAGAGGTCTAAATTATTGAATATAACTTAAGAAATATTTTTGTCAATGGATTCTTAACCTAGTAACGAAACATCTATTTTGGATATGTTTTCTTTTCATTTTCTCCTCCTTGCCTTCCAAGAGCCATAACTTTTTAATTTCTGTCTACAATCATGTATTAGGGCTTGTTTGTGTGGGACATGGTGTACTTTTTAATGGTACCATTGACTGTACTATAAAATATACTGGAAAATGTGGGGTGTAAGGCAAAAAAAAAATAGAACTGCACCACTCTTGTGGGGGTTTTATATTAATGAAGCTGACAGCACCATATACATTACATGATATATGTTCTGCGGGTCAGTACAATTCTGACTATACCAAATTTATAAAGCTTTAGTTATGTACTACTTTAACCCCTTAAGGACCTTCCTGACACAGCCCTATCTTTGAAATCTGACATATGTCAATTTATGTGAGAATAACTTTTTGACACTTTTACCTATCCATGTGATTCAGAGATTGTTTCATCGTGACACATTGTGCTTTAAGTTAGTAAGAAATTTTTATCCATACATTCCTTGTTTGTTTGTGAAAAATATCAAAATTTCATGAAAATTTGGAAAAAATTTGCGATTTTGAAAGTTGCAAAATTTCTGCGTGCAAGACAGATAATATTCACCACAAAATAGTTTATAACTAGCATCTACCATATGTCCACTATAGGTTGGCATCATTTTTTAAATGTCTTTTTTTTTTTTACGACATTAGTGGGCTTAGAAATTTAGTAGTAATTTCTCACATTTTCAAGAAATTTTGCAATATACATTTTTTAGGGACCACTCCAGTTCTGACGTGGCTTTGAGGGGCCTGCATGTTAGATATCCCATAAGTGACACCATCTGAGTAACTAGACCCCTTAACGTAGTTACAAAACTAGTTAGGACGTTTGATAACCCTTTAGATATTTCACAGAAATTAATGCAAAGTGGAGGTGAAATTTAAAAATTTCACTTTTTTTTGCAGATTCTCAATATTTATCCATTATTCACTGGAATACTGTAAATGTGACCAGGTAAATGCAACTTAATTTCAATTCCCCCAGGTCTGCCGTTTTTAGAGATATCCCATATGTGTCCCTAGTGCATATTTTGGCTCAACCATAAGCCCCAGAATAGGAGGAGCACCTACTATACTCTGGGGTCTCAAATTCAATGCGATTTTATTTAGGCGGCATTTCAGGTTTGGGACACCCTAAGGTGCTAAAACTTAATAAACACCCCTAAATAGACCGCATATTGGAAACTACACCCCTTAAGAATATATCCAGGGTGCATTGAGTATATAGACCCCACAGGTGATTCACAAATTTATTTTAGCATAAGGCTGTGAAGATGAAAATTTTTTTCCAATAATCTGCAATTTTAGCTTAAAATGTTTCATATATACACAAGGAATCCTGGAAAAAAGAACCCTAAAACTTTGTTAAGCAATTTCTTCCAAGTTCGTAATACCCTACATGTGGGTGTAAACTGCTGTTTGGGCGCATGGCAGGGCGTATAAGGGAGGGAGCGCTA
This sequence comes from Phyllomedusa bahiana, assembly GCA_025379985.1. Lineage (NCBI taxonomy): Eukaryota > Metazoa > Chordata > Amphibia > Anura > Hylidae > Phyllomedusa > Phyllomedusa bahiana. Next base: position 54,827 of record JAODAL010020829.1, read on the forward strand.
TTTGGCTTTTGGAACGCAGATTTTGGTGGGGCCATGTCGCATTTGCAAAGCCCCAAAAGTAGCAAAACAGGCGAAACCTTCCAGAAGTCGCCACATTTTGGATTCAACACCCATCAGGGATCTCATCTAGGGATGTATTCTGCATTTTAGGCACACAGGGAAAACGCAGTTCGGTCATTGTTTTTTGAGTTTCAATTTTTCAGCATTCGCCGTGCAGTGTAAATGATGTGATAACTTTACTATGGGGTCGTACAAGTACAATTATATAGATTTTATATAGTTTTTTCTGTTTTATTACTTTTACACAGTAGAAATATGTCTATAAAAAATTGTGTTTTTATGTTGTCCTATTCTGACAGCCATAACTTTTTTATTTTGCTGTGTGCAGAGCTGTGTATGGGCTTGTTTTTTGCGGGATGAGTTGAAGTTTTTATTGGTACCATTATGGGGTGCATATGATGCTATGTTTTTTATTTTTATTTTTTATAGCGGTCACTGTACGGTATATATGACATGGTAGCTTTACTCAGCAGGTCAATACGATTACACCGATACCCAATTTGTATATTTTTTTATGTTTTACTGCTTTTATACAATAAAAACACTTTTATTCAACCAGGAAAATACGTTTTTGCATCGCCATAGTCTGAGAGCCATAACTTTTAAATTTTTCTGTGCTTGGAGCTGTGTAGGGACTTTTTTTTGCGAGATGAGTTGACATTTTTATTAGTATCATTTTTGGGGGGACAAGGCTTTTTGATCGCTTTTAAATCCATTTTTTGGAGGACAGGGTGAAGAAAATACTGCAATCCTAGTAGTGTTTTTTATTTTTATTTTTAACAGGGCTCACCGTGCAGTATCCGTGATAAGTTAGCTTTACTCTTTGGGTTGCTACGATTATGGCGATACCCTATTTATATAGTTTTTTTTATGTTGAAGCACTTTAAAAAAAAAGAAAAGTGTTTTTAGTGTGTAAAACAATATTTATGCATAGCTATCTCTGAGAGCTATACATTTTTTTATTTTCCGTATACAGAGCTGTATAAGGACTTTTTTTTGTGGATGAACTGACGTTTTAATTGGTACAACTTTGGCATTTCTAGGAGTTTTTGATCGCTTTTTTATTCCATTTTATGTTCTGGGGGATGTACAATTATATTAATTGCTTGTTTGTTTTTTTTTTTATTTTTTTTACGGCGTTCACCATTCGGGTTAATTAACATGACAGATTTATAGGACAGATCGTTACGCACGCGGCGATACCAAATATGGGTACTTTATTTATTTTTTATCTTTTTTGGGGCGATTGGCGTTTGTAAAGGGGAGAAGGGCGGTGTACGTATTTTTATTTTATTTTTCGTGTTTGTGTTTTACCTGTTTTTCACTTTTTTTACTTTTTTCACGTAATTTTTTTACATTTCCCCATAGGGGATTTGAATGAGAGATCTTTAGATCTCTCATTCAATAGGAATCAGTACATAGCTTGTTGCTATGACTGGTTCCTATGACAACTGTCAGTCACGATGCAGGGACATGCCCACAGGGCACGGCCGGGCATCGTGATATCACAGACAACCTGGAAGGCATTCTATGTCCTCCGTGCTGTCTGTCAGAGGGCGCTACTGCCGCTGACAGAGACGCAGGAGGAGCGATCTCCTCCTGCGTCTCTCTTAATTATTGCGACCCGATGGTCGCGATAATTAAGGGTTAACCGCCCCCCCCCCCCTGGTGATCCGGGGTCGGGGCCGACGCTGCGGGATATCAGCTGTAATATACAGCTGACACCCCGCGCCGATCGCGCGAACTCTGCTTTAGAGTACGCGCGATCCTCAGGACGTATCCATAACGTCCAGTGCGTGAACCCCCAAACGACCTGGACGTATGGATACGCCCAAGGTCGTTAAGGGGTTAAAGAAAAAACTTTGAAAAAAACTGATTTGCATCACCATTTGACGAGGCCATTAACTTTTTTATTTTTCCTCAGCCGAAACTGTGGTTTTTGCTTGGTGAGGTTTTGTTTTTTTTTGGCCCCCATCTGGACTGTTTGCAACTTTTTGATTTTTTTCATTACTAAAATCCACAACTCTGGCATTGGGTAATTTATCTTTTTATATTGTTCACCATTTGCTATAAATAACATGATGTTGTGTTAGACCAGCTTTTATGGATGTGGTGATGTCTAATTTTTTTTAATCTTTTTCATTGTTTTGTTATATAATGAAATGTGGTAATTTTTTATTCTTTTAGCATTTGTTTTTTTACATTTACATTTAGTTCCCCTAGAGAACTTAAACATGCGATCATTTGATCACTTGTACTATGCACTGATTTACTGTAGTATATAATGATTTCACTCATCTCCTATTACATCCTGCAGAGGCCTTCATTAAGCCACTGGCTGACACGAAATGAATATGGAAGGGGAGAATGGGTTACCGGTAGCAGCAACATACCATTGCCCCTTTCTCTCGTCATTTAGATGTCATGGGTTGGGTTTACCGTGGCATATCAATGGTTGAATGGCCAGGGTCTGAGCAGTCTCCAGTCCCAACCACTAGCGGTGGTTAACAGCTGTATCTAATGGCTGGCACCCGCCTGATATGAAGCAGGCTTAGTGCATGAGCCCGCACTATACCTCCTTAAGGCAACTACACCGTAAAGGTATGATGCAGGGCAAAAAAGGGTTAAAGTATTTCCTCATAATAATGTGATATTTTTCATTAGCCCATGTATGTAATTGTAAATATAAGGGGACTTTTAAAAGTGGTTCCATATGACAACTTGATAACTTAATGATAGTGTTTGTTTATTTATCATGATTACCATTTATTAAGCACTTCTTTACATTTATTCCTGTAGATTTCAATTACTTCCAAGAGAATATGTATAAAAATATGAAAAGTGTAGAGTTTACAGGTTCCATTTTTATTTGTAAAAATTTAAATCTACCAGTCAATGAACAAATCATTTCAAGGATCGGCCACTGCAAATTGATAGCTTAAAATGTTCTATATTTCCATTCAGGAACCTTTGAAAGATTGGAGCAGCTCTTGCCCAGATGAATGGTTTTCATAGGTTTGTTCCCATGCTGACCACCTAACATGTCTTTTTTTTTTCTTTTTAAAAACAATAGTAAGAACTATCTTGATAAAGAGACAAAAGCAGAACCCTCCCCTCGCAACAATTAAGCCTGTGATACATAGACACTGGGTTTTTGTTAGTTTAGACTTGTTAGCTCAGAATAATGAAATAATGTTTTTAAAAAATGAAACGGAAGATAAATATTATTGTGATTTAAAATAACGGGAGAGTAAAGGACCACTCCATAAAAAAAAAAAAATCTGCATGAGGATTACTATATATGTTGCCACATAACGAGATTCAAGCAAACTTTAGTTATATTGGACCAGTGATCTGGCTTCTCCTTCTTTTTAAATCTGCATAAAGGCAACGTTAAAGACCCAGTAAGTTTTTTTCTATACTCCTTAGTATATTAGAAATTGTTTCTAGGTGTGCAGTAATTTTGCTTACCTGCAACTACATACATGATTTCTCACTGCTGCAATGTGACCTGCACTATGAGCTGCTGAAACACCCAGCATGATTGTGTCATCTGGAAGTGAATCTCATTATGTATTCCTATGGGAGGTTTAAAGTCAGTCTCATAGGAATGCATGGAGAGCTCGAGTTCCTGACAGCAATAAGAATATTGTCTTTCAGCCAATCAAAGGGCAGGTCATGTGACCTAACAGACTGTTGCATCAGCCAGAAAGCCTGTGTTCAGCTGCAAGTAAGCAAAATTACTGGCACCACAGTGTACCTAAAAGCAATTTCTAATGAACGAAGGGAGAAAAAAAAATTGAAGTGGTCCTTTAATGTTGCCTTCATGCAGATTTAAAAAGAGAGAGAAGCCAGCTCACCAATCCTTTATAACTGAAGTTTGCACGGATCCCATTCTGTGGCAATGTATGTATTAATTTTCATGCAGATTTACCATGCCTCAATACCATGCCTTACTGGCTGGCAGTACAGCAATTTTAATTGTATTTATTCCAATGTCAGTCACATTGAGGACCATGCATAAGCCTTACTGCAAATTATACAGCAAATTCTGTTTGGAAGATGGCAGCCCACTGACAAAGCTGCCATTAGTAATTTTAGGGTCCATACAGCCATAGCATTTAGGCCCCATGTCCATTACCAGTTTCTTTAAAAAAAAAAAAAAAAAAATGCGCTGAATGATCTTTGGCAATGACTCTATTCTAAACTGATTTACACTAGACCTGACCTTTGCTTGTAGAAATTATACAGTCATATGAAAAAGTTTGGGCATCCCTATTAATCATAATCATTTTTAGTTCTAAATATTTGGGTGTTTGCAACAGCCATTTCAATTTGATATATCTAATAACTGATGGACACAGTAATATTTCCGGATTGAAATGAGGTTTATTGTACTAACACAAAATGTGCAATATTAGTTATTAGATATATCAAATTGAAATGGCTGTTGCAAATACCCAAATATTTAGAACTAAAAATGATTTAGATTAATAGGGGTGCCCAAACTTTTTCATATGACTGTACAATGCTAAAACATATGATAGGATAAACATTTTTCATTAGTATTTCCAACTTTTTGAGGAAAAGATGAATCCAGTATGTTCATCAATTTACATAAAATAATTCATACCTGTTCAATACCAGTTCCCATTTTTTTTTCAGAAAAAAGATTATTGCACATATAAGCAATTTATATTAAATTTAATGATGAAATGTGCATTGATGGTATTACCAGGGGCTGCTATGGGTTAGGTCTGAACCAGCAGCACAGTCTTAGGATTCAGGGCACATGCCCTGGATCCCCAGGTATGCGATGTTTATTTAACTGTTTGCTTCCATCCATTATTTAGCCTTGTAGGTCTTGGGTGTCAGGGATGCAGTTGGTGTGATGCCACCTGCGCCAGGCTTCATAAACAGAAGCTGGCCTGCTGCTTGTGAGTTTAATATTTTTTTTTCAATAATAGGAACCCTCAGCTACTGCCTGCTTACCTACCAACTACCCAATTGGGTTCTACCTATCTATCTACGTGGGGCCAAGCTACCTAAGGCCTACATACCCATGTGTGTCTGCCTACATACAGTACATGGGGCCAACTTACCTACCTGGGGGCTACCTTGATGGTGCCTATCTTACCTAACAGGGACCTTCCTACCTTTAAAGGGACTATAGGGACTACCTACCTACCTAGAGTCTACTCACTTGGGGAAATATTATTATTGTTATTATTTATTTTAAAGCACCTTTAATTCCAGGGCGCTGTACATTTGAACGGGTTTACATACATAACATATGTCACACAAAGTATAATGGCAACAATAAATTGAAAATTGCTGGGCATTGGTTAGCCAGTGAAGGTATTGGTAGAGGGGAGAGGCAGAGGAGGAGCGAGAAAAGAGGTGGATAAGATGGGTATGAGGATGGTTTAAAGGGGATCAAGAGTGCGTAATGGGAGGCTGCAGAGAAAGATATTGCAGTAGTCTAGTAGAGAGATGACAATGAAATGAACTAGCATTTTTTGTAGCTAAGGAATGAGCAGATTTGAGAAATATTTTTCATGTTGAGGCGGCAGACAGAAGGAATGGCATTGATGTGTGGTTTCAAGGATAGGGAGGAGTCAAAGATTATCCCAAAGCAGTGGAGTATGATGGTGGGAAAGATGATAAATATGGTTTCAGGATACTAGAAAAGAATAAGGAGGATATGGACGATCGACTCTAGAGTTAACATCTGGGCTGAAGACATAAAGTTGGGTACCATCAGTGGTACTGAAAGCTGTGTGATGCTGTGAGTTGACCCAAGCCAAGAGTGTAGATAGAGAAGACCCAGGACTGACCTCTGAGGGACACCAACAGAAAGAGGGCGAGAGGAGGAGGTGGTGCGAAAGTGAATACCTACCTACCTGGGCACTACCAAGCTACTTGGGGCCTTTCCTCCTTACCTATCCACCTAGGGTCTTGCCTTTCTACCTACTCGAGGTATTGTCTGCCTATCTGCTTACCTGCAGCTTAACAGGCTGGAGCCCCTACCTACCTAAGACCTTATCTGCCTATCTTGCTACCTTAAGACTTGCCTGCCTACCTACCTGGAGGCCTTGCATGTCTAACTACCTGGAAGCCTTGCATGTCTACCTACCTGGAGACCTACCAGCCTATCAACCTGGAGCCTGACCTACATACCTACCTGGGGCCTTGCCTATCTACCTATTTAAGGCCTTGCCTGCCTACCTACCTATCAAGGGCCTTGACAACTTTCCTGCACCCTTTCCTATGTACCTACTTGGGACCTTGCCTAGCTCCCCAGCTGGGACCTTACTTATAATTTTCCCTACTTTCTAGGGTCTTCCCATTGGTGGCCTATCTACCTACACCGAATTGTGCGGGTGCTACCTCTGTCTAATAGCATGGGTTTAGGTAACTAATTTGGGGGTTACCTGCTTTGTTGGGTTCTATCTATTTTAAAGGGGGAGTCTGTTGGGCCGTATTTAGTGCTCATGCTGCCCTAGTCACTTTTAATAGCTGTCAGCCAAATGCTAATTAGTGTTTCAGCATTTTATAGGTACCTCCACGGACTACATCGGACTCACTGAACTATGTTGGAGCAGCGCTGAATACATTTCTTTAAATGCCTGACAGGCACCTCTCCATTACTATAGGGCTTGGTGTCAGCCCAATACTAGGCTTTTTTTTTTACTTTGGCTGGTTATGAAAAATGTGGAGCCCCACATTGTCTTTTTTTTTGTATTATTTAGTTATTGAACATCTATAAATAGACATTCCTCCTCTTTTTGTATAACCAACAAAGGTAGAACCGACAGCTACAGGCTTATTTCATCAACATTGGAAGGTTCATGACTATTGATCCCTTCTTACCCTGAAAATACCAGCCTCAAGCCACTCTAGAAGCAGATCATCACAGGGAGGTCCGCTTCTGGTGGTAACCTGGCTGTTCTAGTACTAGTACTAGAATAGCCAGTACTCCTTGCGTGTTGGGTACTGGGGTAATAGTCAGAGGGGGTTAGTGTCAGCCTTGGAGTTATAAAAAAATTGCTTGCTGCCACAAGGCCCCAGAGCTAGTAATGGAGAAGTGTCTGTCAGATACCTCCATTACGATCACTGGAATAAAATGTTAAAAGGACCACACTGACACAACATCCCTCACTGACCATTTTATTAAAGAAATTAATTTAACACTAGTCTAACGTAATCTATGGGAAGCCTGTAGAAAAACAGAAACAAAAAGCATGACAGTACTAAATTCCATTTCTGCATCCACTGAAGATCCTGCCTGCGACTGATCTTCTTGGGTGCAAAGGACAGAGTTCAGGCTGCACAATATGATTCTGGGGGGTACAGGCCATAGTCTGTTACCCCTATAAAGGCCACGGTAAGTGTTCATGATCGAGTTGGTGGGAGCATTCAAAAGATTGCTATGGGGTCCAAACTTCTACAATTACACCCCTTGGTATTACATTAGTAAACGTTTCATGGCTTTTGTTAAACCTAATTATAAAGTGAGTTACAGCCACATGATAATTATATAGGTACTGCATAACAGGAAATTCCCTAATATAAAGTTGTTTATGAAATCACATACAGGAACCATCTGATAAGAGACAACAGGGCTTCAAGTAATGACTGGATCCAGGCCAAAATTTTCAATAGAATTATAGTTCCAATTTTCCTAAAACAGCTGCAATTTGGCCCCATTTTAGCATCTATTATAACTACCACACCTCAACTATCTGTGGTTAAACTAACTTAGAACATCTTAAGATTCTAAAGTGATCTAAGTTTTGTTGAAGGTAAAATCATTTTTTACTGCCAGTTGAAATAGAATACCAAATAACTACCTTTATGTTTGTAAATGTAAAGCATACAGTAATATTTTTGTGACTTTAAAGTGGATTTTTGCGCATGCAACTAGTTTTACTGATAATCCTAGCATGTGTGGACTTGGTTTTTCTACCTTCTCTATATCAAGTCGTCCGGAGTGAACTTCAATGAAATGTTTAGCAACTCCTGAATGGTGAGAAAGATTATTTTTTATACTTGCCACATGTTTGGAAATTCTTACTTCTAACTTGCTAATGCTGCTGCCAACATAGATTTTATCACAACCGGCGCGGTAAATAACATACATTATATGATGTGTGTCACAATTAATAAATCTTTCTATCTTATATGATACAGTGTAATTGGGATTTTTCCCGAATATTTTAATTTTTGTGGCATATTTGCAAGTTCCAAATCTAGTTCCTCCACAAGGAAAAAGTCCCATTTGTGACAACCAAGTTTTTTTTTATTTGATCTCCTATCAAAATTGCTTGGTGGTATTTGACAACCTATAGTTTTATTTTTCCTTGGGACACAAAGGATAACTTTATCTACAATACTTGCTAAGTAAGAATCCTGCCTTAATATGTGTGGGCGCTACATCGATGATATTTTGATTGTATGGCAACATGATGTAGCGTCCATACCTAAATTTTTAAAATACCTCAATGATAATGATTGAAATTTGTGTTTCACCCATCAGACTGAAAAAATTGTTATTCCTTTTTTTAGATATTTGTCTTAGGGATTCTACTGAAAAGGGATTCGTTTTGTTGTTGATACTGTCCAGGAAGAGACTTCCTGGTTGCAGATACTCTAAGCAGAGCTTACTTACCTGTCACAAATGAGGACGATAATGACATCAACTTGTGTTATTACCTTGCAGCAACAAAACATAGGCTGAAACAAATACAGTCGTGCACAGAGAAGTATAGAACTCTCCAGATCTTAAAAACTGTCATCTTGCAGGGCTGGCCAAAGTACAAGCAATATTCTCCAAAGGAAGTTTCTTCTTTCTTCCACATAAGAGATGACCTGTCAGTGCAGCAAGGAATCATCTTTAAAGGAGAAAGGGCTGTTATACCAGAAGCTATCAGAAGAGACATACTGAAAAAGTTGCACTATTCCAACTTAGTCATGGAAGGATGTCTACATGGAGCAAGATAATTTGTGTATTGGCCATGAATGATTGACCACATTAAAATGTATACAGTACAATGTGAAATATGGGCATCCTGCAGTAACAAGCATGAGCAAGAGACATTGAAACCACATGAAATTCCACATAGGCCATGGTCAAAAATAGGAACAGACTTGTTCACATGGAATGACAAAGAATACCTGATAACAGTAGACTATTTTTCTAACTTCTGGGAGGTTGACTGTTTGCAGGACACAAGGGCAAGCACAGTGATTAAAAAACGCAGGGCCCATTTTGCCAGGTATGGCATTCCAGATATCATTTTCTCTGACAACACTGCTCAGTTTACTTCGAAAGAGTTCAAAACATACAGAAAAATACTGGAATTTGAACACTAGACATCTTCTCCAAGATATTCTCAGAGCAATGGAAAAGCAGAGTTAGCTGTAAGACTCATGCAGAAAGCTAAACAGGCAGGTACAGATGTACAGCAGGGAAAATAAGTATTTGATACACTTGCAATTTTGCAAGTTATCCCAAAGAATGGAGAGGTTTGTAATGTTTATCATATGTACACTCCACCTGTGAGGGACAGAGTCGAAAAAAATATCTCGAAAATCACATGGTATGATTTATTAATAATTAATTTACACTTCATTGCATTTAATAAGTATTTGATCACCAACCAGCAAGAATTCCAGCTCTCACAGATCTGGTAGTTTTTCTAACCTGTTTTAATTGCTCTTGTTTGAACTGGTTACCTGTATAAAAGACACCTGTTTGGCCATAATGACCATTGTTACATTTGGAGGAAAAAGATGGCATCATGAGGAAAGAAGATTATGTGGCAACACTGAAGCAACATCTCAAGACATCAGCCAGAAAGTTAAAGCTTGGGCTGAAATGGGTATCCAAATGGTCAATGACATGAAGCATACTGTCAAACTGGGTACAGAGTAGCTTAAAGATAACCAAGTCAATGTTTTGGAGTAGCCATCACAAAGCTCTGATCTCAATCCTATTGAAAATTTATGGGCAAAGCGGAAAAGGCAGGTGCGAGCAAGGAGACCTACAAACATGGCTCAGTTACACCAGTTCTGTCAGGAGGAATGGGCCAAAATCCCTACCAACTATTGTGAGAATCTAGTGGAAGGATATCCAAAACGTTTGACCCAAGTCATACAGTTTAAGGGCAATGCTATCAAATACTAATGAAATGTATGTAAACTTTTGGCTTTGCAGAAAGTAAAAAAAAAATGCCTTAAAAATTCTCTCTCTCTCATTATTCTGGCATTTGGCAAATATAAATAATTCTGGTAATCCAAATTGACCTAAAACGGGTAAGGTTTATTCTGATTTCATATAAATTTTATATAAATAAACTCTTGCTCTTCTGAGCGCTGACTTATACAATGTAGTTTTCCCTCACTAACTCTTATAGTCATCCACTGGCAATATGCAAGTTCCAGGATTTCTTTAGTGTGTTCCTTCCAAGGTCAAACTCCTTAACCTGTGTAGCAGAACCCCTGGTCAGCTGAATAGCAGACTTATAAAGGCCAGCTAAACCCTGGCCTGGAACATGGGGGGTAAGCACCCACACTTACACCCAACACTTTGTTACTCCTAATAACAGCCATTTACTATGGATGTCACAACATAAACAAATGGATCCTACCTCACCAAGGCCAGGTAACCTTGGTGACATGTCACTTATTACCTTTTCACCATGTGTATGCAAGAAATATATATATATATATATATATATATATATATATATATTATATATATATATATATATACTGTATATATATATATATATATATATATATATAATTTTAATTAAAAAAATTATATATATATATATATATATATATATATACAGTATATATATATATATATATATATATAGATATATATATATATATACTGTATATATTATATATATATATATGTTATGGAGTTTGGCCTGGGAAGGAACACACTAAAAATATCCTGGAGCTCGCATATTGCCAGTGGATGACTATAAGGTGTAGTGAGGAAAAACTACATTGTCTAAGTCAGCGCTCAGATGAGCAGGAGTTTATTTTCTGTTTTGTTTACATTTGGCACATGTTGTATGCTGTAAATACTTGTACTAATAAAACTCAGGAGGACCCATGTTTAAACCAGAAAACCTGTGTGTGTCTCTGTCTACATTGAACTCTACTGTCATCCCAGAGCTGCAACCGCTTACATGTGATGGAGGATGCAACGGGCATCTTAAAGAGACAGACAGAGGAAGTGTGGTGAACTATGTCCTGTGTGAAACCAACAACTATGCTGCAGGCCAAAACTGCCAAGATGGACAAGCTGATCCAGCAGTTGGTTCAAACAACTCTCCAACTCCAACAAGCAGTTACTACATAACAGGAGACCAATCGGGCAGGCATATACAAAGCAGTAAATGAATTCTGTCAGTCATGTTCAGAATTTAACACCCCTGGGCCACAATTTTGTAACCCGCTGGTTCCACTTCCAATAATCAAGGTACCGTTCGAGCGTATCACCATGGATTTGGTTGGGCCACTCCCAAAGTCTGCCCGGGGTCACCAATATATTTTGGTAATCCTGGACTATGTCACCCAGGACCCTGAAGCAATTCCTCTCAGGAACACCTCCGCTAAGGTGATTGCCAGAGAGCTCTTCCATATGTTTATCCGGACTGGAATACCCAAAGAAATTCTCACTGACCAGGGGAAGCTCTTTATGGTAAAAGTGACAAAATAGCTGTGCCATTTCCTACAAATTACACAGCTGCACACCTTAGTGTATCATCCCCAGATTGATGGCCTTGTAGACAGGTCTAAAAGAACACTGAAGGGGATGCTCAAAAAAGTAATAGACAAGTATGAGAAAGACTGGGGCTGTCTTTTGCCGTACCTGATGTTTTCGGTCGAGAGCCTCCACAAGCTTACACAGGGTTTTCCCCTTTTTGAGTTATTATATGGTAGACCTCGTCGAGGACTGTTGGATCTAGAGAAAGAGATCTGAGGGCAGAAGCAATCCCCTCACCGTAGTGTCATTGAACATATCAAAAAAATGCAGAATAGAATTATGGCAGTGATGCCTATTGTTAAGGAGCATATGCAGCAGGCTCAAGAAGCACACACCAGACTGTATAATAGGTCCGCAAGGGTTAAATCCTTTCAGCCGGGTGACCGTGTATTGGTGCTAGAAAAGAACTACGCTATCGTAGAGAGAGAATGTTTGACTCTGAAGTGGGCAATTGAGTCTCTAAGTACTACCTGATGGGGAGACAGTTTAGGGTTTTCACGGACCATTCCCCACTGAAATGGATGGCCCAGAATAAGGGAAAAAATTCTAGGGTGACAAGGTGGTTTCTCGCTGTACAAGACTTTAAATTTTGTGCAGAGAATTGTGTAGAGAATTGCTCTGGTTCCCAATAAGCCAATGCGGGCGCACTATCACGTACTCATTGCTTGGAAGCACAAGGTGCTCCTCCCCACAGGTCTGAGCAGAGGGGGTGGATATGTAAGGTGGCAACTGGGAAGATCCATAATGGTATACAGTATATATTTCAGCTAGGTTTCTTGCATACACATGGCGAAAAGGTTTTAAGTGACATATCACTAAGGTTAGCAGGCCCTTGGTGAGGTAGGAGCCATTAGTTTATATTGTGTCAATCACAGTAAATGGTTGGCATCTGTTTACTGTTAGTATGCTTTGCTTCAGCCAAAACCTGTGACAGCTCTTATTGGGATTAGGCAAAGTGTTGAGTGGGTGCTTACTCCCCGTGGTCCAGGCCAGAGTTTAGCTGGCCTTTATAAGTCTGCTAGTCAGCTGACCAGGTATTCAGCTACACATGTTAAGGAGTTTGACCTGGGAAGGAACACACTAAAGATATCCTGGAGCTTGCATATTGCCAGTGAATGACTATAAGGTGTAGTGAGGGAAAACTACATTGTGTAAGTCAGCGCTCAGATGAGCAGGAGTTAATTTTCTGTTTTGTTTATATTTGGCACATGTTGTATGGTGTACGTACTTGTTGTGCTAATAAAACTCGGGAGGACCGGGAGGATTTATACACATATAAATATACATTGGGTACGGAAAGTATTCAGACTCCTTTCAATTTTTCACTCTTTCTTTCATTGCAGCCATTTGTTAAGATCCAAAAAGTTAATTTTTTGCTCCTTAACGTACACTCTGCACCGCATCTTGAAAGAAAAAAAACAAAAGTGTAGCTGTTTTTGCAAATTTATTTAACAAGAAAAACTGAAATATCACATGGTCTTAAGTAGTGTTGAGCGATTTTTATCGACAAAGTTGAAATCGGCAAGGTTTTTATGGTGATCGAAATTTCCAGATCATGCGATAATTAAGGTTAAAATCTGTGCATCATCTATTAAGATCGCGCCTTTTTCGGCGCTTCCTGTAATTTTGGCGGCCAGCAAATGAGATTACAGAATAGAGCAGGGTGAGATGTGTGTGCGACGTCATGACTGGGATGTGTATGGTTGCGATTGGCTGGAAAAATCACATGACCTCGTTTTACATAGAACAGGTTTCTGTTTTCAGCCTCAGTGTCTCTCAGGTCCTTTGGGATGGACCTGCTTCTGCCTGTGGGCCCAAAAACTCAGCGAAAAATTTGTCTATTTTGACAA
>JAODAL010020830.1:0-68524 GCA_025379985.1 Phyllomedusa bahiana
CGGCTCCACGCCATAGGGGTTTTTCCCCCTCCCCACAGCCAGTGTCATATCTGACGGACCTTCGCACAGCTGGGGAGTCATTACAGACCAACGCATCCGGCTTTCCACAAATAATGTGGATCATTTGACTTTCATCAAGATGAATCAGGTAGGGAATCTCTGATGATGTGGGGCCCCCCAATTGCCGAGGTCACCGATTATTGCCGGCCTACGTCACTTTCCTTTTCAAACAGAAAGGGTCCTCTTGAAAACTTTTTTTAAAATGATCATTTCTTACTGCAATTTTTATTCTCTTTTCCCAACATTTTCATTTTGCGGTTTTTGCTGTGAGAGATTTTAAAAACCCCAAAGGGTTTTTCATGACAACACCGTATTCCATTTACTCACTTTATCTTAAGAAGTTTTCCGCATTGCCAATGGTTTTTGAGGTCATGTTGCTGTGAGATACAGCTATAATTAGGGTTCCTTTGGAACAGAAATTGGCTTTTAAGGGGCATTTCTCCCTCAATTTTAATATGGCTGAAAGTCATTTTTAAATAATTTTTTGGGGTCATGTAGCTGTGAGATACAGCAATAATCATGGTCCTCTGGAACAGAAATGTGGCTTTTAAGTGGCATTTCCCCTCACAATTTTTAATAGTGGCTGAGAAGTCATAGTTTTAAATTTTTGGGGTCATGTAACAGGTGAGATACAGCAATAATCATGGCCCTTTTGGGAACAGTAATTTTGTTTCTAAGGCATTTCTCCTCACAATTTTAACAGGGCTGAAGTAATTTTTATATTTTATGGTCATGCTGTTTTAAATGCAGCACTACTACAGGTCCAAATTATAAAAAAATGTTGTTTCTAACAGACATTTGTTCTTCACAATTGTCCAAAGTGGCTCAAGGGTCCTACTTTGAATTTTGGGGGCATTTTGCTTTGAAATGCAGCTATACACAGGTCCAAATTATAAAAAATTTTGTTTCTAACAGCCATTTGTTCTTCACAATTGTAAAGAGGGGCTCAAGGTGATGGTGCTGTCAGAAACAGAATAGATAGGACACTGTTAAAGGACACAAATTTGCAAAATGACTTGTTTTTGCAAGATCTTTAACATAGCTATCAATCCCTGTATTATGACAACCCATTTAATACAATTGAAAAAGAGAAACAAAGACATGGTGGGATTCCATCCTATTTAAAAATGTGTTTTCTAGAATTAAACTACTAAAAAACTTGCATGAACAAAAATAGATGGTAAAAAAAATTCCTCTGAATTGTACAAGGGAGTTACAAAGGAAAACTTGACCAATGTAGGTAAATTTAAGGACAAGGAGTATGGAGCACGGACAGAGAACAAAGTACAGAGACAATTTCCTCAGCATGTTGAGTAAAATGAGAAAAAGAATGCCAAGATAAAAAGGGGACCTGGGTGTTTAAAAGAGCGTTAACCACCATTAAATTTTCCCAAGTGAAGCTCAATTGGTCCACACTCATACGGGGGCAAGCGCTACCCAGGGATTGACTGTGTACTGAGGAAGGGTGGGGTTCTCACACTTCCGCTTCCGCACTCTGCTTCAGCACGACAGTTTTCGTTGCTGGCGTCATCAGGGCATTTTAACCTGCGTGTTAATAGAGACGACGCCAGCCTGGGCTCTCCCCCGCACCCACTGTAACTACGCCCAGGGTCATGCTGGGCACAGGACAGGTATAGTCAAATGTCCATTGAAACTAAAAATGGTGTTGAAAGACTCCTTTTTCCCGGGCACTTTTTAACCCTGGGTCAGACAGGTTTAATGGTCAAAACTGGGGCCCCAGGACAGGGACAGTAATGTCCAGTTCAACTAAAAGGGTTGTTTGAAAGACTCCTTTTTCCGGCACTTTTTATTCTGGGTCAGACAGGTTTAATGGTCAATACTGCGGTCCAGGACAGTTCTAGTCCAATGTCCAGTTAAATAAAATGGTGATGAAAGACTCCTATTTCCGGGCACTTTAATCTGTGGTCAGACAGGTTTAAGGGTCATTCTCGGTACGGGGACAGATATAGTTAGTGTCCAGTGAAACTAAAATGGTGGTTCAAAGACTTCCTTTTCCCGGCACTTTTTAATCTGGGGGTCAGACAGGTTTAATGGTCCATACTGCGGTCCAGGACAGGTATAGTTCATGTCCAGTTAAACTAAAATGGGGTTGAAAGACTCCTTTTTTCCGGCACTTTTTAATCTGGGGTCATGCAGGTTTTGGGCTCATGCGGGGCCCAGGACAGGGATAGTAAATGTCCATGAAACTAAAATTGTGGTTGAAAGACTCCTTTTTCCGGCACTTTTTAATCTGGGGTCATGCAGGTTTGGGGCCAGCTGTGGCCCAGGACAGGGATATCAATGTCCAGTAAAAACTAAAAAAGTGTTGAAAGACTCCTTTTTCCGGCACTTTTAAATGTGGGGGTCATGCAGGTTTTGGGGCTCATGCTGCGTTCCAGGACAGGGAAATTCAATGTCCAGTTCAAGTAAAAGATGGTTCAAAATATACGCCTCTGGCACTTTTAAATTTGTGGGTGATGCAGGTTAAAGGGTCATGCTTTGGTGCAAGACAGGGATAGTGAATGGTTTGTGATTTTTTTTCCTGGGCTTTTATAGCCTAAGTGTGTGCCTAAGATTAGCAGGTATCCATTGACTGTTGTGGCTGTTAATTCCTGCTTCTCCAGCCCTGTTTGGGTGTAAGAATGAAGGGGTTGTTTTCTCCCCATAACTTCAATGGGCATCGCTCATAAACGACTGCTCACTATCGAAAAACCTTATCGATGGTGGCCGACTATCGACTATCGCCCGATGTCGATAGCCAACGTAATCGCTCAACACTAGCCCTGATATCACATTCAAGCTGTACTCTGCTACATCTGTATGTGGACATTCTATGATAACTTCTGCTTTAAAGAGGTCCTGAACCAAAGGCCTCAATACCCTCTTTTGACTCTGGTTTAAGTGGATACTGTGTTTGGTGAGGTCTGAAGAATGCTTTAGGTGTTATCTGGATTGGGACTACTACTTTAATTAATCCCACATCTGTGTTACCTCTTGACAACAAGTAATCAGGAACTGCTTTTTAATTGCTGTTGATCTGAATAGGTGTCATTTTTTTTGTTGTCCCTGTAGGGGCACTGCTGGTTTGGCTATGATACACCAGTTGAGGGTCTTGGAATAGGTCTGGAGGAGGGGACTGTATTTGATCTCATCCTCCAAGTATTCCACCTATCCCCTTGTGCACAATCTGTGCAGAATGGTCCCATATGCTTCCATTTAATTCAGGTTTAGACAGGGAGATATGAAGTACCCATCGGGTGAGGTGCAGAACTTTCTCCACTTGCAACCCAAATAAATTTGCCTTACTCAGTTTCTCCTTCTGTAACTGATATATCACCACACTCCATTCTTTCTTATCCAAGCATAGGTGGTCAGATAAATCTTTATCTGTCCATTCCTGAAAAGATTTTCTTCATATTTTAAGTCAACTCCCTGTGTATGTTTGTAGCACATTGTGTAGTTCAAATCCTTCGGTCTCAAAATTTACCTGTGGAGATACCTTTTTCAGAACTTCTTGAAGAAGTGGCTCTGTTATAGACATATTACCTGTGGTTAAGTCCAGGCTGTACTAGTACTAGGTTCTCCCTCAATTATATCTCTACCCAATAGGACACACCATAGATTCAGAGAGATTTTCTTTTGACCCATTTTCTCCCCTTACAAAAATGAATTGGTAGGAGGCAGCCATAAATTTAACATCATCTCGGTAGACTACTGTTCTTGATGCCCCGGAGTAACACAAAAAGGAAACCTCTGACCTGCGTATCTTAAAGGGGTTTTCTCGCTACAAAGATCATATGTCTAATGATGAGGACAATAAAAATAAGCACTTACCTAAATCACTTAGTATAGCAGATATGAGCTAATCTGTGCGTCTATAGCTATTTCTGCAGCAAGTGGTCAGGCCACGTCCCTTTTCTGTGATTGGCTGACTGATATTTCATTCAGCCTGTTGGGACAAGCCCCCTATATGGGACACACCACCTGTGCGGTGATTGCAGTCTGCACTCTGTACTTTCTCCCCTCTGAGCCGTGGAAATGAAACAAGCTGCCTGTGATGGCTGTGTCTGTACAATAAAAGCTGTCTCAGCTCCTCTCTGTGCTTATTTCCCACTTCTATGTAAAGGATCTGGGTAATTACTGAGTCTCTAGCTGCTAGATTCCCTCTCCCCTTATATAACACAGACTTATATACTGCTCACCCCCCATATGACACAGTTTTATACAGTCTCCTCCCCCCTCTCCCTCCTGCCTGATAACAGAGTGGGACAGAATACCTTTCTCACAGGTGTTATGGTTACAAGAAGCTTGTAGAGGGAGCTGACAGCTCTGCAGATTTGAGAACAATTGCAGGAGGACTCAGAACTGTGACATCCTCTCACTATCACTGCTTACACAGAATGATCATGTCACAACTCTTCAGTGAAGGGAGACATGCCTACTGGGAGGAGAGACATGCTCCTGGATTTGAAGCTGTAACAGACTGTGAAAGCCAGTGATAAGAAAACCCCTTTAAGGTTAATTTTATGGAGCTCCAAAATTTGTAGGATATTACCTAAATTCCCGAGATTCAATATTTCTTGTTGTTCTTGGTTGTCTAGTCATGCCATATAGTCAGTCTCCATCCACCTGTCTCATCTCCTGCATTGTATAGCAAAATGTCCAATCTTTTCACATCTGTTACATTCCTGGATAACTAGCCCTTTACCACGACCACCTCTCTTTCCTTGCTCAGCTCCTTTCACCACATATAAAGCTAATTCAGATTTTTGATGTTGGAATTTACAACAACGAGTAGAATGATGTCCTCTCTCTCCATAATTCCAGCAACAGATTTAAGAGGGCCATTTTTATCTTTGATTTTACCTTTTGACTTAACCAACTGATCAATTATTGCAGATGTTTCACTATGTAGATGGATTTTGAATTCCTCACCAAGTACAACTGCCCCTTTGGGTGATGGGTGTGACCCATTCTTTTTATACAGCTGCCGATTAAACCATCTTCATACATCATGTTCTATGTACACCACTGTTCCAAGCACACATTAAATTCTACAATCTTGTTTTCTTTCTGGCCATGGACTTGTAAAACCCCTGAAAGGTAATGGAGTCAGTTTATTTACCTAATATTGAACTAAGGAATTAAAAATCCTTATATATCAAATTTACATCTTTCTTGGACAAATCAATTGTACCCAGATGCACTATCACACCAGTCTCATATTTTCTGACGATATTTACAAAGTGCCTTCTGTCTCTACTGGCAGTGACATCTTATCACTATGTCATCTCTCTGTCTCAACTCCATGTATCTAATAGTTGAGTAACCCACAAGAAGGTACATTCTCTTTTCATTCTGTAGGTCCAGATCAACTCTCCTCACTATGGCTACTAGGTCAAAGAACTGTCAAGTTCGCCAATCAGAGTGAACATTACTTATAAAATTCTGTATAAACACTTTAACACAAGACATAAATGTCTGAATCAACAGTCTCATGTCCTTATTGCTTGTTTGTTATGAGTAAATTTTGTCTTACCTATTGTCTTTTTTGGTTTAGCATAGCCCCCTTTTTCCCCATTTCCTTTAAATTCCATTTCCTTACCATTTTTAGGGGATTTGGGCTCTGTTCCCCTCCAATTTTTGGTTAATTAAAGACTTATTATCCAAGTGTCAACACGCTTGGTGGGCTATAGTCTTATTATTTATCAGTGGTACCAAGGGTGCTATTAACAAACTTTAAAAAAGCTTTCCCCCAGGCCCCTACTATTGGGGTTTAGTTGGGGATTGGTTGGCCATCGAAATCGGGGGATGGTCGATAGTCGCCCCTCATCGACCGTAACGTTTGGAGCGTCGATTTGAGCGATGCCATTAAAGTCTATGGGAGCAACAAATTTTTCATTCTTACCCCCCAAACAGGGCTGGAGAAGCGGGAAATTAACCCCCAAAAGCCCAAAGGTCGTTGCTAATTTTAGGAACACATTAGGTTATAAAAGCCCACAAAAAAAAAAACAACAACATTCATATCCCTGCTTGTACCACGCATGCCCCTTAAACCTGCATCCCCCAAAAATTAAAAAAAGTCCCAAAGGCAGTTGTTTTTGAACCTCATCTTATTGAAGGGTAACCAACCAGCCCAAACTTTTTTGTCAAGGGTTAAAAAAATGAGTTTTATTTGGTAAATTTTTAAAACATCCAAACATCTAAAAGGGGGAAAAATGATGGGTTGGCACAGAGCTTTTCGGGAGATCCCCCTTAAGCATGGTTGGACGAAGGGGATACTAGTTTCCCTTTTTAAAAGGCCATAAATAGCATAACAAAGAAAATTATGCCACTGTAAAACAATACAAAATATAAAAAAAAAAAGCACACACGTGAAAAAAGGGGACAGGGGAGAAGACTGAGGTAAAATAAATAATGTTCCAAAAAAAAAAAAAAATTTTAATAAATAAATAAAAAAAGGAAAAATATACTTAAAAATAAAATAGTCTTTTCTTTTTTTTAAAGCCGTGGGAAAGGGGGGTATTCAATTGTAAAACCCACCCCCCTCTCGGATAATATTTCTCCTGAAAACTCCCCTTTTTGGTATTATGAACTTCGATGCCATTTGCATTGGTTTGTTTAAAGGGTTGCCTCGGGTATTGGGCAAAATGCCGTGAAACCGGGGGAACATGTGGGCCCTTTGCTTTTGAAGGTCAGATTATGCGGCAATTCTCGTTTTTAAGTTTTGGAGGTCGGCTAAAATTTTTGGGTGGCATTATGCGGGTAAAAAAAAAAAACCCTTTAGTACAGAAATTTAATATACGTTTTAATTTTATGTTTGTTTTTTGTAGAAGTTGCGTAAAATTTTTTTGGTATTGATCATATACTTGAAAAAAAGTAATGCCCTTATTTCCGGCGCAATAGGACCTTTACTGAAAACCATTTTTTTTTAGAGTGGAATTTTTTAGTTGAGAATAAACTGGGAAAAAGGAAAATTTACCGTAAGGGGCCCCCTCTCGATACAAAGTTAATTTTATTTTTAATAATTTTTCGCAGTTAGGTTTATATACAAAAGGGGAAGGTTCCTTTTTATGATATTAACTATTTTTTCCTACTGAAAACTATAATTGTTGAAAAAGTTAGATCGGAGTACGTTTAGTTTTTTTTTTAATTTGATTTAATAATTGATGTTGGGGAAATGAGAAACCTTCAAAAAGTTTTTGTTCAAAATTTTGTCCGGTACCCCGATTTTTCAATCTATAAAGAGCTTGTTGGAGTGTCCTTAAATATTTCCTGGGAAGTGGGTTTTTTTTATCGTTTAACTCCCCAAAAAGGGAATTACCCAAAAATGTTTTGGATGGAGAGAGCTGGCCATTAATAACGATTTTGTCCAAATTTTTTTATAGGGGAAATATAACCCCTTGATCCGTCACCCGGGTTTTAAGTTCCACCCCAAAAAATGAAATTTTTTTAGGTCCCCAATTCCAAGTGAAGTTAGGTTGAAGTTATTTTTGTTGAATATTTTACAAATAAAACACCGATTCCTGCCCCCCTCCCACACAGGAGGAGGTCATCAATTACCTTCCTACCACCTGATGGGGAGGGAAGGGGGCAATCTGGGGTCAAAAAAAAGCTTTTCCAAATGCAATATAAATATTAGCCAAGCAGGTGACTTGGCCCCATTGATGCACCCTTTTTTGGATGTAAAAAAGGAGTTATCAAAAGAAAAAATTTTTATTATTTAGTAGAAAAACTCACTTAAGACAAAAAAGGGGGAAAAACTTTTTATCATAAAAAAATTTTTCCCCTTTTTTTTTAAAAAAAAAAATTTTTTTTTTTTAAATTCTTTTTTTTTTTTTGGGGAAGGAGGGTAAAGTCCCCTTTTCATCGAAGTGAGCCAAGATGAATTACAATTCCCGCATTTTAGACTAATTGTCCTAAACTTTTGGGATCTTTTATAAACCCCCGGTATTTTTAATCCATGGGCTGGGTAAGGTGTCAATCCAAACACCCCAAAAATTTAGTAATAGATCCATGCCACTAACAAAGGGGGGATGGGAGGTGGAAAAAAGTTTGTCCTTTATAAATTTTGGAAGGGAAAGGGTAGTATAGGACCTGGGGAAATCAACAAATAGTTTTTCTGCTGTTTTTGAGAAATGGGCCCCCGAATAAAGCCGTAATCCCTAATTTTTAAAATTTTTTTTATAACCTGTAGGGTTAAAAACGATTTTTTCATAATACTGGGTTATTGAGATATTTTCATTTTGTGCTTGTAAAATCCGAAAATTAGGGCTACATCCCCCCTCCCCTTTTCCGCTTGTCTTTTATAAGATCTTTATTTTTTGGTTGGTGTATGGCTTTCGTTCTTCCGACATAAATTTGAATAGTTGGATTTGTGGTCCATTTAAATTGTTATAAGTTCTAAAAATTTCCTTTTCTACTGATTTTGAAAAGCGCCCCCGCCCAAAGGTCTTAGTTGATAGGATAGAAGTTTGTTTTTTTTTCTTGAAAGTTGGGCTATAGTTGGGGGCAGAAGGGGAAGGTTCCCCTCTCCAGAGATCTGAGTTGGTTTATATGACAAAAATTTTGATATTAAAATATTTTCGATTAATCGGGGGTGTATAATCTTTAGTTAATGGGTCCACATTGAATATCCTGGTCAATGTTTAAAAATGATTTTTAATTTTAAAATGGCAAACCATTAAGGTCTAATGTGGGTTTGAAAAATTTTAAAATCCGTAGTAGGGAAAAAAGCCCAAACCTTTAGAAAATAAAGAAATTTGCGCTTTGGTCAGGATAAAGCTGGGGAAAAATTAATGGGGTATTGATGTTAGCGTTTCGCAGCATTCGTGCGCTTTGTTTCCCCCACTCCCGGGGGTGTCGTTTTTTTCGGTTGGATTACCCATTTTCCTGTTGGGATGTTGTTGCTGTTTTTGTTTTTGTTGGTGTTTCGGTCTGATTTAGTTAGCACCCGTAGCTGCAGAAAGTTCATCTGAGGGGGAAGGGTTAGAAGTCTTCTATACTTTCCCCCTTTTTTGGAAAAAAAACCCGATTTTTGCGGGCATGCCCTTATATTGGGAATTATGTCACGGTGTTTCAAAAAGAAAGGGGGATTTGCCAAAACCAGGTATAACAGCATTTTTTATCTAATCTGTAATCTCTCAAAAATTTTTTGTTTTTTAATTGATGAATTTTGTTTCCCGCTTTTTTCCAAAATTTTAAAAAGGTGGTTTTTTAAATCTTCGTAGGTTGTAGGTTTTGAAAGACTCCAAAAGAATTTTAGTAGACGAAATTTCGTTATTGATTTCAACAGCAGTTTCCTGTGACTAAAGAGAAGTTTTCACGCTTTGTAGAGCATTCATTAAAGCGTTTTGCCATGCGATTTCAAAAGATCATCATATTTCTTGGCAATTTCTTTTTTAATTTTTAAAACCCCTGGGGATCAATGTTTGTCACATAAGTTTGTAATTTTTTAGTTTGCTCCCACCAAGTTGGTTCTTTGGTAAACAAGCTTTTCAAAATTTATGCTTAACTCCTTCAGTTGGGGCGTTTCAGGGTTAACCCTGTGGGGGGAAATGGAAAAAATCTGTGCGGGGGTTTTTAGCCCTAGCTGTGGGGTGAGGCTGAGTCCAGAAGTTGACATGATTAAGCTACTAAATTTTTTTATAATGAATAAAAAAAGTGAAAAATAAAGGAGTAGGGGGACAAAAATTCGGAGCTTCGATTATTTCGAGAAAAAAAGAAAGGTAATTTTTAGCCACCTAATCCATGTAAGGCTGCACGGAATGTGGGTTCTGAAGCGTGTCCCCACAAGCGCAATGTAGCAGAACAGGGAAAAGGGAAACCAGCAGCCCGTCCAAAGTTTTTTGTCAAGGGTAAAAAAAAAGTTGCTTTTTTTGGTCAAATTTTAAAAAAATCCAAAAATCTCAAATTGCTTACCCGTAAGAAAATTTATTTTATTACCGAGTATCGCCCGCTCCAATAGTGGCCAGACCCCAATAGCTTAAAAAAAGAGAATTCGCCGGGATATACCACTACCATGCAGGGAACCCTTTAATCATTCCAATGCAATGGCACGAAAATTGTTCATAATCCCCAAAAAAAGGAGGAATATCAAAAGAAATTATTATCATAGGGCGTGGGGATAGAACAATTGAATACCCCATTTCCCCGGCCCTTAAAAAGAAAAACATTATGTTCCAATTTTTGAGTATTATTTTACCCTTTTTTATATATATTTTTATATAATATTTATATATATTATATTTTTTTTTTTTTTTTTTTTTTTTTGGAAAATTACTTTTTTTTACTTCTGTCTGTCCCCTCTGTCCACTGATTACTTCCACGTGTGTGTTTTTTTTTTAAATTAAACTTTGTGATTGATTTTATATATGGTAATCTGTTTTCTTTGTTATGCTAATTTTTTTTAAAAGGAAAACTACCCACTTCGTCCCCATGATTAGGGGGAGTTCCCGAACGCGGGTTTTGCAAAACCACAAGTTTTCCCCTTAGAGATTTTTGGATGTTTTTTAAATCGAAAACAAAAAAAAACTATATTTTTACCTTTGACAAAAAACGTTTGAATGGCTGCTGGATTACCCTTCCCGGGGTGTCATCAGGGTTTTGGGGTCATGCTGTTTGGCCCAGGGCTTATATCAATGTCCAGTGAAACTAAAAGGTGTTGAAAAGATCCTTTTTTTTTGGCACTTTTTAAATCTGGGGTTAGCAGGTTTGGGGCTATTGTGGCCCCGGACAGGTATAGTCAAAGTCCCGTGAAATTAAAAAGGTGTTGAAAACTCCTTTTTTCCCGGGACTTTTTTTAAAACTGGGGTTTATGCAGGTTTGGGGGTCAGCTGGGCCCAGGAAGGGATAGTCAAGTCCCGTGAAGCTAAAAGGGGGTTGAAAGATTTCCTTTTCCGCACTTTTTTAAAGTGGGGGTCATGCAGGGTTTGGGGGCCTGCTGTGGGGCCCGGACAGGGATAGTCAAAGTCCGTTCAATAAAATGGTGGTTGACAGACTCCTTTTTCGGCACTTTTTAAAGTGGGGTCATAGGTTGGGGCTCATGCTGCGTTTCCCGGGCAGGGGATTCAAAGTCCCTTCAAGTAAAAGATGGTTCATTTCATAGCCTTCGGCACTTTTTAATTTGTGGGTGTCAGGTTTAAGGGTCATCTGTGGTCAAGACAGGGATAGTGAAGATGGTGACTTTTTTTTTTTGGCTTTTTTTAGCCTAAGTGTTGTGCCCAAGATAAGCGGTATCCATTTGAAAATGTGTGGCTGTTAATTCCGTTCTCCCGCCCTTTTTTGGGGGTAAAAATGAAGGGTTGTTGCTCCCCTAGACTTTAAATGGTCACCCGGGGATAGACATCGGGGCTATGAAAACCTACGATGGTGGCCCACTATCGACTACGATCGATGTCGATAGCCAAGTAATCGCTCAACACTATTGGGAAACCCTTTGGGTATGAATTGCGCTCCACAAATGGCGGGGAAAAAATTGACTTTATGTGCCCTTTTAAAAAACTCTGTGTATTTTACTGAATATAAAAGCACAAACAGGCTTAATTAACCTTCGGATATGAATTATGCTACAGAATTTCTTCTGTGGTGGTGAAAAACAAAGTTTCTTTTACTGAGTACAACTGCAGAACAACGCTTAATTAACCCCTGGATGTAAATTGCGCAAAAGAATTGAGCAGCCACAAACTACTAGCTTTGTAGCGTGTTACAATGGCGTATTTTTTACGCTACACAACAAGAGAAAAAATTGTAATTAACCTTCGCTTGTGAATTATGCTACAGGAAAATTGTATTTTTTGGCGGTGAAAAAGACGGTTTCTTGGAGTCACCACAGCAGAAAAACAACGCTGAGTTAACCCCTGGATGTAAATTGCGCAAAAGAATTGAGCAGCCAAAAACTATGAGCTTTGTAGCGTCTTACAATGGCGTGTTTTCTACGCTACACAACAAGAGAAAAAATTGTAATTAACCTTCGCTTGTGAATTATGCTACAGGAAAATTGTATTTTTTGGCGGTGAAAAAGACGGTTTCTTGGAGTCACCACAGCAGAAAAACAACGCTTAGTTAACCCCTGGATGTAAATTGCGCAAAAGAATTGAGCAGCCAAAAACTACGAGCTTTGTATCGTCTTACAATGGCGTGTTTTCTACGCTACACAACAAGAGAAAAAATTGTAATTAACCTTCGCTTGTGAATTAGGCTGCAGGAAAAAATGTATTTTTTGGCGGTGAAAGACGGTTTATTTTAGTCACCACAGCAGAAAAACAACGCTTAATTAACCCCTGGATGTAAATTGCGCCAAACAATTGAGCAACCACAAACTACGAGCTTTGTAGCGTGTTACAATGGCGTGTTTTCTACGCTACACAACAAGAGAAAAAATTGTAATTAACCTTCGCTTGTGAATTAGGCTGCAGGAAAAATGTATTTTTTTGGCGGTGAAAGACGGTTTATTTTAGTCACCACAGCAGAAAAACAACGCTTAATTAACCCCTGGATGTAAATTGCGCAAAAGAATTGAGCAGCCACAAACTATTAGCTTTGTAGCGTGTTACAATGGTGTATTTTTTATGCTACACAACGAGAGAAAGAATTGTAATTAATCTTCGCTTGTGAACTATGCTACAGGAAAATTTTATTTTTTGGCGGTGAAAAAGACGGTTTCATGGAGTCACCACAGCAGAAAAACAACACTTAATTAACCCCTGGATGTAAGTTGCGCAAAAGAATTGAGCAGCCAAAAATGAAGTGGTATTTGTATTGTAAAAACGCTGTTTCTTTAAATGAATACAACAGGAACTGGCTTAGATCCCCCTTGGATATTCAATGTGCTGTGAGCAGATAGCATTAAAATGTATATGCAGCTGCAGTGGACGCACACTGAACTTCAGATCCAATACCCCAAAACATCAGAAATAGAACATTAAGAGAAGCAGTCTCTGAGACAAGCTGAGACACCCCACAAAAATCGCTGTATAAAAATCAGTTCTTCAGTAAGAGCGTTTATAAGCAGCCGCGGCAGCACCTTCCCTAATCAGTACAGTGAGAGGAGTGTGAGCTCCCAGCGTCGCGCCCGGACATCACAGAATCCCGCCGGTCGCTGATTGGCTTCATCTCTGCACATGTCATGCAGGTTATGCCCTTCTTCCTCCCAGAGTGCTTTGCCCATGTAACGCCATGTGCTCGCAGCCTTTTTAATCAATCAAAAGCAACACTTCGTTCACCCAAAGTCTCCCAAACTTCGACTTTGTCAGAACCGAAGTTTTCCTGAAATTCTAAACGAATTCCACTTCATTAGAATCAATTCGCCCATCTCTAGTACCATTATGGGGAGCATATGATACTTTGATCATTATTAAGGTTTTTGTGAGGCATTTTGAACAAAATACAGCAACCCTGGTAGTGTTTTTTTATTTTTATTTTTTTACAGCGGTCACCATGTGGTATAATTGACTTGCTAGCATTACTCAGTGTTCAAAATGATTACAGAGATACCCAATATGTATATTTTTTATGGCTTACTGCTTTTACATAATAAAAACACTTTTATTCAAAAAGAAAAACACACTTTTGCATCACCATAGTCAGAGAGCTATAACTTTTTTTTTTCTGTGTTCGGAGATGTGTAGGGGCTTGTTTTTTGCGGGATGAGTTGACATATTTATTAGTATACTTTTTGGGGGGACAGTGGATAGAGACATTTTTGATCAGTTTTAAATCTATTTTTTTGGAAGGCAGTGTGAAGAAAATACTGAAATCCTGGTCGTGTTTTTTATTCTTATTTTTAACAGCACTTACCGTGCAGTATACATGACAAGTTAGTTTTACTCTGTGTGTCGATACGATCATAGTGATACCCAATTTATATCGTTTTTTTTATGTTGAAGCGCTTTAAAAAAAAAAGAAAAAGTGTTTTTATTGTGTAAAAAAATATTTTTGCATTGCTATCTTCTAATAGCCATACATTTTGTATTTTTCCATATGCAGAGCTGTGTAGGAGCTTTTGGCGTTCATATGAGTTTTTGATTACTTTTTATTCCATTTTATGTGCTGCGGGATGAATTAAAATCGCAATTCTTTGATTGTTTTTTTTTTTAATGGCGTACACCATGTGGTTAAATTAACGGGACATATTTAAATGGCAGATCGTTACGCACGTGGCGATACCAAATATGTGTACTTTATTTATTTTGGATCTTTTTGGGGGTGATTGGCATTTGTAAATGGGAATAAGGCGGTGTACGTGTTTTTATTTGAATTTTCGTGTTTGTGTTTAACTTTTTTTTTTTACTTTTGCCTGCCCGGCAATGCCCACAATGCATTGCCGGACATGGTGACGTCACGGAAAGCCCAGGAAGTGTTTATTACACTCCCAGGCTGTCTGCTAGGAACTGGTAGGATCGTGCCGTTGCTTGCCAAGTGCAGGCAGAAGAAGCTCTTCTAGTTCATCCATAGGTGCCGGACCGTTTAGTGGGAATGCCGGGTGATATTTATCTGGCTGTATCTTCACCTGGGTATCCCTAATATTATTTAATAATATCATCTGATTATTATAATAATTTTTGTCCCCTGAGGAACCCTCATTAACAGGAGGGGGAAACGCGTCAGGTTTTTCCATTGTGATTTTATTGTTATTCTAAGGATAGGGCGTATTTTAGGGCTTAGGAATAGCGGAGCCGCCCTTTTTGGGGCGATGTCCCTGCTTTATTTACACCAGTTGCATTAGGGATTGTATAGACTCATCTATTTTTGATTTAGCATTGTTTTATTAGGATTGGCTCATTTTGGAAGACCTCAAATCTATCTATATTATTATATGTTTTTTTGTTTTTGTTTGCCCTCTGGTACGTTTACCTGTTCTTTGTGATTGCTGTTGTGGGGTGTAATTTTGGTATTTTAATGCATATCTATTAAAGGTATATTTTAATTGGGTTATAATTTTGCTGTGATATTGTGTGTAGTTGTTGCCTCAGTCTTTACATCTGCACTTTTTGCACCACTTATTTGTTCTCTAAGTGAGTATCTGTGCTTGATGATATCAGATGTCCTACAACTAGAAATCACTTCTCTAGTAAGGCACTTGAAAACCGGCATCCTTCTTAACAGTGAAGAATACTTATACACTACCTGTAAAATAATCAGCACAAAAAGGCATGTGTACTTTTGACATTGAGGCATTGCAGACAAATTAATCTTGCAGACAACTGAAAACTGTGCACTTGTCTGTGAAAAATATTTATCAGGTGTTTTAACAGTTTTACCCATATTATTTTCCTGAGAAATAGAACATTTCTTATTTTGCAGCAAAATCATAGAAACCAGAAGCTCCCCATATGCTATTCACCATCCATGTCTTCACTCTTATAGAGAAAGAGACAAGGATTTTGAGTCAAAGTATCAAGGTAAAAATATTAATAATATTGGGGGGGGCAAACCAATTTGCCATGCTTAATCCACAGACCAGAGCAGAGTTGTAACCTTTGGCCAACCAAAGGCTTATTTAGGAGACATATTTCATGGATTTAGCAAAAATAGTTAAGCCTACTGATAGGCTTTCTGCTGGTGTGACCAATATTGTAGGAGACACCTGGAACCTTTGTATGACAGCTTCAGAAACCAATTGTATACACATTTTAGATAATGAACAATAAGGTCATTATGTTGGATTTGATTTCCTGCTGAAGTTAGGAAGCCATGTTTATTCCATAATTGAAAAATAATGAACTGTTAATGCAGAGGCAGAATTCCTGGATGTGTAGATTTTATAATCCATAGCAGATCTGAGTATTATACATAAAGCTTTTAGTTCAGCAGCACAATAGTAAAATAACTGGTTATCCCAGGCATTTCATAATTACAGTGGTGAAAAAAAGTATTTGGTAAGCCTCCAGTTGTGCAAGTTCTCCCACTTAAAAAGATGAGAGAGGCCTGTAATTGACATCATAGGAAGAGCTCAACTATGAGAGACAAAATCTGAAAAAAAATCCAGAAAATCACATTGTCTGATTTGGAAAGAATTTATGTGCAAATTATGGTGGAAAATAAGTTTCATGGTCTCTCGACCATGAAACTTGCCGCCTGCCCTGACCTTCCTTCTTGTCCTCGACCACGAACCATAGCCGCCTGTCCTGACCTTCCTGCCTGTCCCCAACTACGAGCCTGCCTTATGATTTTGTACCACGCTACACCTTGGCTGCCTCCGCTATCAAGTCACGTCAGGGGTAGAGACCTGGTAGACTCCCGCCGCAGCAAGTCCATCCTGCTTTGTGGCAGGCTCTGGTGAAAACCGGGATCTACTTAGATTCCACTTCCTGGTGTGGCTTACGCCATCGCTTGCGGTGGTCCAGAGGATCCACTACCGCTGCTCGTGACAGTAAGATCCGGCCATGGATCCCGCCAAGGTGCCTCTGCCTAGCGTCGCTAATCTAACCACCATCGTGGCACAGCAATCCCAGCAGATCACTCAACAGGCCCAGCAACTCAGGCATCTCTCCGCCATGATGCAGCAGTGCCTGGCCACCCACTGTCGGTACCAGACACCTTGGCTATGTCTGCCTACATAAAGGAGAATCTCCAGAAGGGATTCATACACAAGTCCTCCTCTCCAGCTGGGGCCGGTTTCTTTTTCGTTACTAAAAAAGATGGTTCCCTACGTCCTTGCATTGACTACCAGGGGCTCAACAAACTCAACGTAAAGAACCGCTACCCACTGTCCTTGATCACGGAACTCTTTGATCGGCTTTGGGGAGCCAAGATATTCACTAAATTGGACCTGCGAGGGGCTTACAAGCTCATTCGGATTTGTGTGGGTGATGAATGGAAGACTGCCTTCAATACCCGCGATGGGCACTTCGAGTACCTTGTCATGCCCTTTCGGACTCTGCAATGCACCTGCCGTCTTCCAAGAATTTGTAAACGACCTATTCAGGGATCTCCTGTACACATGTGTAGTCGTTTATCTGGATGGCATTCTGATGTTCTCTGCCGATCTTGAGTCCCATCTAGTCCATGTGCGACAGGTCCTCAAGCGGTTAAGGGCTAACCGCCTCTATGCCAAGCCTGAAAAGTGCCTATTCCATCAGAAAAGTCTTCCATTCCTCGGCTACATCATTTTTTGACAAGGGTCTACAAATGGACCCCGCGAAATTGTCTGCCGTTCTACAGTGGCCACGACCTGTGTGTCTCCGAGGCATACAATGGTTTTTGGGTTTCGCTAATTATTATAGACAGTTCATCCCACATTTCTCCTCGCTGGTATCACCTATATTGGCGCTAACCAAGAAGAATGCTGATCCGAAGCTCTGGCCGCTGTCGGCCTTTGCCTCTGCACCCGTACTCTCCTGGCCATATATGGAGAAACTGTTCTTTCTAGAGGTCGACGCCTCCTCGGTGGAGGCCGGGTCTGTGCTTACTCAAAAAGGGCCCAAAGGCAAGACCCTCACATGCGTTTTTTTTTCCAAAACCTTCTCGGCCACAGAGAGGAACTACTCCATTGGTGACAGGGAATTACTGGCCATCAAGCTGGCCTTGGAGGAATGGCGTTATCTCCTTGAAGGAGCTCGTCACCCAGTCAACGTTTACACCGACCACAAAAATCTTCTCTATCTGCAGATGGCCCAACGGCTAAATCCCTGGCAGGCCCGCTGGTCGCTTTTCTGTTCCCGGTTTGACTTTCTTATTCATTTTCGCCCAGCTGAAAAGAATGTCAAGGCGGATGTTCTCTCCCAGGCGTAGGACGTGATAGGGGATGAACCCGCACCATGGCACATCATCCCTCCTGAACGACTAATTTCCGCTGCACCGGTAGAACTTCGACAAATCCCTCCGGACAAGACTTATGTTCTCCCGGCACTGCGGAGGAGGACACTTAATTGGGGACATTGCTCTTTAATGGCTGGACATCCAGGGGTACAAAAGTCTTACTCCCTGATTTCTCGCTTCTATTAGTGGCCTGACCTCGCTAAAGATGTTCGTGCATTTGTGGCATCTTGCACTTCTTGTGCCCAGAACAAGTCTCCTCGTCACAAGCTGGTGGGTTTGCTTCAGCCACTACCAATCCCCAACTGCCCTTGGACTCATGTGGCTGTGGATTTTATCACGGATCTCTCTCCATCTTCCGGTAATACCGTGGTGTGAGTAGTCACCGATCGGTTCTCAAAGATGGCCCATTTCGTTCCTCCTCCAGGTCTCCCTTCTGCTTCTCATCTTGCCAGACTGTTCTTCCAGCACATTTTCCTCTTGCATGGTCTTCCTTTGCATATTGTCTCGGACCGTGGAGTCCAATTCGTGTCCAAGTTCTGGCGCTCTCTCTGTGCCCAGCTACAGGTTAAGCTGGACTTCTCCTTGGCATACCATCCACAGACCAATGGGCAAGTGGAGCGGGTTAATCAGGTCCTGGGTATTGATGAGCGATTACGTTGACTATTGTCATCGGGTCGATAGTCGATATCGTCAATTATCAAGACGATTTCCAATAGTCGATAATAGATTATCGCCGATGACCATTAAAGTCTATGGGAGAGGAACAACACCTTCATTCTTACACCCAAACAGGGCTGGAGAAGCTGGAATTAACATCCACAACAGTAAACTGGATACGTGCTACATCTTAGGCAACACAATTAGGTCATAAAAGTCACAGAAAAAAAGTCACAGACCATTCACTATCCCTGTCTTGTACCACAACCTGACCCTTAAACCTGCATGACCCACAAATTAAAAAGTGCCAGAAGGCAGTATTATTTGAACCATCATTTTACTTGAACTGGACATTGACTATCCCTGTCCTGGAACGCAGCATGACCCTTAAACCTATCTGACCCAAAGATTAAAAAAGTGCCGGAAAAAGGAGTCTTTCAACCACCATTTTAGTTGAACTGGACATAGACTATACCTTTTCTGTACCACAGTATGACCATTAACCTGTCTGACCCCCAGATTTAAAAAGTGCCGGAAAAAGGAGTCTTTCAACCACCATTGTAGTTGAACTGTACATTGATTATATCTGTCCTGGGCCATAGCATGAGCCCCAAACCTGCATGACCCACAGATTTAAAAAGTGCAGTAAAAAGGAGTCTTTCAACCACCATTTTAGTTGAACTGGACATTGACTATACCTGTCCTGGGTAACCTACATCTGTTCAAATCTTCCTGTACCTCCCTTGTACAATTCAGAGGAATATTTGGATCAGCTATTTTGTACATGACAGTTTTTTAGTTGTTTAATTCTAGAAAACACATTTTAAAAATAGGATGGAATCCCACCACGTCTTTGTTTCTCTTTTTTAATTGTATTAAATGGGATGTCTCAATACAGTGATTGCTAGCTATGTTAAAGAGCTTGCAAAAACAAGTTATTTTGCAATATGTGTCCATTAACAGTGTCCTACCTATTCCTGTTTCTGACAGCACCATCACCCTTGAGCCATTCTTGACAATTGTGAAGAACAAATGTCTGTTAGAAACCACATTTTTTACAATAGGACCTGTAGTATAGCTGCATTTCACAGCAAAATGCCCCCAAAAATTCAAAACATGACCCTTGAGCCACTCTTGACAATTGTGAAGAACAAATGTCTGTTAGAAACCACAATTTTTAGAATAGGACCTGTAGTATTGCTGCATTTCAAAGCAGCATGACCCAAAAAAAATGACTTCTCAGCCACTTTTAAAAATTGTGAGGGAGAAATGCTACTTAGAAGCCACATTTCTGTTCCAAAGGACCATAATTATAGCTGTATCTCACAGCAACATGACCCCAAAACCATTGACAATGCGAAAAATTCTAAAGATAAAGTGAGTAAATGGAATACGGTTTTGTCATGAAACCTTGGTGTCTTTTACAGTCTCCTCACAGCAAAACCAGCAAAATGATCTTTTGTAAACTGAGAATAAAAATTGCAGTGAGAAATTATAATTTTAAAAAACATTTTTCAAGATGACCATTTCTGTTTTAAGAGGAATGTGAAGTAGACCGGCAACTAATCGGTGACCTCGGCAATTGGGGCCACAACATCATCAGGAAATCCATGCCTGATTCATCTTAATGAAAGTAAAATGATCCACATTATCAGTGGAAAGCCAGATGTGTTTGTCTGTAATGACTCCTCCATCTGTGCTGAAGGTCCGCTCAGATATGACGCTGGCTGCTGGGCAGGACAACACCTCTATCGCTTGGCGAGTGAGCGAGCTCGGGCCATTTATCCATTTTGGATACCCAGAAGTCTATTGGGTCCGGAACACATCCAAAAACATCAGTGTTGAGACGCAGATAGTCGTGCACCATGATCTTAAGCTGGTCTCTGTGTGTTGTATGTGTGCCCTGCATTACATGCGTTGGTGAGGTGGTAAATAAAGATTGCCAGAGGTCACCCATTAGGCTTCTGCCACGTTGACTGCTGCTGCCGCTACGGCTACTTGGCACTCTACTGCTGTCACGTCGCTGATGTTGTTCCACCGTGAAATTTGGAGAACATGAAGCAGACGCAACAGATGTCTCCAGTTGATCAATCAGCAAGGTCTCCATTTCCTGCATTTTACTCTCTATTTGGGTGGGTGGAAGGAAAGTGCTGAGTTTTGTTTTGTACTGGGGATCCAGGAGGGTGGCCACCCAGTAACTGTTGTTCATTTTGATGGCCTTAATGCGAGGATCATGTTGGAGGAAATGGAGCATCCAAGCACTCATGTGAGAGATGGAGCCTTGATTTCCCAAGCCTCTGGGTTGATGGGCACTAGCAAACTGATCTTTCTCATCTTCCTCCTCCGGCACAAATTCGCGCTAACCTCTTTTCAAGGCAGGGACGTCGGTAACGTCGGTGTCCAGGAATGTGTCCTCCTCCTCATCCGCTTCCTCCGGCACAGCTTCAACACAGCCCTGACTTGCCTGAGATGATGCACCCTGAGAGCTGAGGTGCCGCCTCGCACTAGCCCTGGACCCCGAACTAATGCCTAATGAAGACCGATAAAATTGAGAAACTGTCGGGCCTTGTGGATTCGACGGAGAGAAAGGCTCCGTATCCGCAGCTGTGTCCATTTCCTCCTCCGTTGCTGGTGGGACCTGATGTTTCAGAGTGTCCAACGATCGTTCCAGAACTAAGATCACCACAATGCTCATGCTGACAAGGGCATTGTCCGCACTGACCATTTTGGTGGCTTCTTCAAAACTGGCAAGGATGGTGCAGAGTTCTTTCACCTGCCTCCACTCTCGGTGGCGCAACAACCCGAGGTCTGCACCGCTGCTTGTCAGGCCATGTGTTACTTTGTACTGTGTAATGGCATTGCGCTGCTGCCACAATCTCTGGATCTTGTGGAGGGTGGAATTCAAGCGTGTTTCCATGTCAACAATGAGACCGTTGACGGGGAGGCCTAACTGACGCTGCAACGCAGCAAGGCGGGACGAAGCAGGGTTTGAACGGCGGAAGTGCGAACTCAGATCTCGAGCTTTCCTCAGCAGGCAGTCCAGACCCGGGTAGCGCTTTCGAAATTTCTGGACCACAAGGTTCATGACGTGTGCCAGGCAAGGGATGCGCTCCAGCCGACCGATCTGAAGAGCGGCCTGCAGATTTCGACCATTATCACACACCACCTTGCCTGGCACAAGGTTCTTGTCACCCAGCCAGCGCTCGGTCTCGTTGCGGAGAGCCGTCCACAGCTCCTGACCTGTGTGTGGACGGTCTCCAAGACAGATTAATTTCAACACGGCCTGGTTTCTCTGGGCACGTGATGCCACCAGAGGACCATGTTGGAAAGAACCCTGCACCATCCCTGCGGTTTTGAAGAGCGTGCGCCGAGCCTGAGAGCCACAGTCACCACCAGAGACATCCACCCAGCTCACCCAGTGAGCTGTCACAGAGATATAGCGGCCTTGGCCGTGCTTACTAGTCCATGTGTCGGTGGTCAGATGGACTTTTCCAGACACAGATGCAGACAACGCGCTTGAAATTTTAGATGACACGTGGCTGGCCAGGGCAGGAACGGCTTTTCTGGCATCTGGTATTGGGGGCAGGCAAGGGCCATGACGTGGCGGAACCAATCTGTGTCCACCAGACGGAAAGCCAGCATTTCCAAGACCAACAGCCTGGCAATGCCGACATTCAGGCTTTTGGCTTTGGGATGGTTTGGGTTAAAGTGTTTCTTCTGCTCCCAAACCTGGAAGACAGAAGGCTGGCTGCTAGACTGCCCGCTGTACAGCGTGCAGGTCGTCAAACTGTTGGAGGGAGAATGGGTAGGATGGGTGTCTGGTGGTGCTGGTGGTACTTGGGTGACGGTGGAGGCCGAAGCGGAGGCTGATCCCTGATCATGACTCTGAGAGACATGGGCAGCTGAGGAATGCTTGGTGGTGGCAGAGGAGGCGGAGACAGAGGGTGTGACAATGGTTGGAGGCCTGGCATCGGTGTGGCCTTTTTTGGCCAAGTGTTGCCTCCATTTCAACTCATGCATTCGCTGGATGTGACTAGACATGTTGGTGGTGGTTAAACACCTAAGATTCTTGCCTCTACTTATGCGTTTATGGCAAAGGCGGCATATGACATCACTTGGTCAATCAGAGGCTTGCTCGAAAAAGGCCCAGGCTTGAGAGGTCCTGGACCTTTTTGACGGCGATAAGCGAGGAGCGGTGTTTCCGCTGATCGTGGCTGGCGGAATCATCTCAGTGGACTTCTGCGACCGCCCTCTCCCTTTTTGAGGCGGGACCCGTACTGACAATACTCCATCATCTTCCTCCTCGTCCAGTGATGAAGCGCTTGCAAGCAAATTCTGCTGAAAAGACCACGTTGGATCCGCAATGTCGTCATCATCATCATCAACACAGGTGACTTCGTCGTCCTGACATTCTGCATCCAGGAGCTGCGGGCTACAAGCAAGAGGCACTGCAAGGCGTTGCCGACCGCCCGGTATTTTTGCCGATTGACCGGCTTCCTTCTCCTCCTCTGATGGCATCAGTAACTGGGCATCAGAGCAGACAAAATCATCCTCTTTGGCCTCTTGATCTTTTAACATGCCTTCTGACCCCAACCGCATTTTGTCATCAAAGAGGTCTTCAGAAAATTATTATTTTTTATTATTTGGATTATCCACAGTGGTGGGTACACGAGTTGACATTTGGGCTGCCTTTGCTTCATGTTGGACGGGTGCTGACGATGATGATGACGACATTTGTGGCCGTGACTGGGAGGACGAGGAGGTAAGACTGCTGGATGCAGGTTGCATTAACCACTGAAGAACAGATTGGCGACGCTGTTCGTTACTGAGATTCACAGGGCCCTGACCCAGCGATGACAGGCCTGACGGTCCTGCAACCGACGATCCGCTGGCATGCGTGTTGTCGCCAGCACTGGAAGGAGCACCTTCTCTCGTACCTCTACCACCATGTCCTACACCCCTCTTTGCTCGCTTACCACCTGTATTTCGCTCCATGTTCAGAAAGATACAAATTTAAGAAAGTATGGAAGAGTTTTTGACAGTCTCTTATTAATAGATGGCAAATCACAGCTATTCTTAAATCCCTCTAATTTCCTACAGCCAACTAGGATTAGAAACTGAAATATTTCTAGCGAATACCTGTGAAATGCGGTCTGGTGAAAGAACCATAAGACAAAATCAACAGTGTTCTTCCGTCAGTCCCAGGGATTTACAACTGCCCAGTAGGACTAGGAATTGATAGTTTTCAACAAAGTATCATACAAGTGCGCTATCTGCGCCAAACTGAGATTCATCGAGCACAATAAAACTATTCAAAAGTTACACGGATGAGAAATTGCGTTTTTTGCAGCAATGACAAACGAGAACAGTTGCTAGAAAATCAGAATTGTCGTACAACGTGGCTATTTGAAAAAAACTAGGGCCGCACCACGTGCAATACAGCTATTTAAAAGTTATACGGATAACAAATGGTGGTTTTTGCACCAATGAAATACACCAACAGTAACTACAAAATTTCTGTATTCAAATTTAAGTATAAAGTGGCTCTATGAACAAAACTGGGCTGCACCAAAGTAAAAAAAAAACACCTATTTGAAATGTATACGGATAATAAAAGGTGGTTTTTGCACCTATGAAATACACCTGCAATTACTAGCAAATTTCTGTATGGTAATATCCGTACATGATGGGTCTTACAACAAAACTGGGCTGCGCCATAGTGAACGAAACCTAATTAAAACCTAATTAAATTGTGCGCCGCTGCCGGGTGGCCCCGCGACCCGCATGTCAGGTCGTGGGCGCGCTCGTTCCTCCCCTGGTTTTTCCTGCATATTTACCCGGCCACGCTCCTGCTGCAGTCTCTGTCTCACGGTGCGCGGTCCCACTTCCGGTAGTGTTAAATTTAAATGGCCAGTGCACCGGTAATTTTCTATTGCCGGTCGCTGCCCCTATTTAAGCCTGCCTCTTCCTGGTTACCCTGCCGGATCTTTAGTGCCATTTAGCCTATCGAGAAAGCATTCCTGAAGTCTTGTCTGATTACCGTGTACCGTACCGTTTGCCTCCGTCTCTCGACCACGAACCTTGCCGCCTGTCCTGACCTTCCTACCTTTCCCCGACTACGAGCCTGCCTTACGATTTTGTACCACGCTACACCTCGGCTGCCTCCGCAAGCAAGTCACGTCAGGGGTAGCGACCTGGTAGACTCCTGCCGCAGCAAGTCCATCCCGCTTTGCGGCGGGCTCTGGTGAAAACTGGGACCTACTTAGATTCCGCTCCCTGGCGTGGCGTACGCCGGCGCTTGCGGTGGTCCAGAGGATCCACTACTGCTGCTCGTGACAATAAGTATTTGGTCACCTACAAACAAGCAAGATTTCTAGCTCTCACAGACCTGTAACTTCTTCTTTAAGAGGCTCATCTGTCCTCCACTCATTACCTGTAGTAATGGCACCTGTTTGAACTTGTTATCAGTATAAAAGACACCTGTCCACAACTCAAAACAGTCACACTCAAAACTCAACTATGGTGAAGACTAGAGATGAGAGAGCAGTAAAATGTTCTAGTTCAATTAGAATCTCAAACTTTAGTGTGTTCGGTTGAGGTTCTCTTTGTACTAGAACTCAAACTCGAACCCCATTAAAGTCAATAATGTTCTGGTTAATTTTTATAACTATACAGATGAGGAGAAGCTGTAATTACCATCCAAAACAGTAAACTGGATACATAGAACAACTCAGTGAAGAAAATTTGGCTCTAAGAGTGACAGAAAAAAATTGAGAGGCTAAAATACTTAATTCCTTTCAATGGCTAAATTAAAAGATGAGGACAGTTTACAAGCAGGGGCGTAGCTATAGGAGGTGCAGTGTTAGCAGCTGCTATAGGGTTCTGCATCCTGAGGGGGCCCAAAAGCCACTTTGCCACATAGGAGATTTGGAGACGGTGTGTTATTCAATTACTGAACCCCCAAAAACTGAACTTTTGGGCAATGAGTATGATTCACCAAATCCAAGCACTCTGTATATCCATGTATATGAGAGTTAGGCGTTATGTGAGCCTGCAAATGTCGCCAAATAACAGCTTCTGGGTGTGGGAAAGATGCAGCCAGCAATACCAAACTCCCTAACTGTTGATTTTATATGGAGAGGAGACTCCAACTCTAACTAAGAGCAGTCTGTACAGTACAGAGAGTGAGCTGAAAATGGCATTCACAAGGCAATACAGTGAGAGCCCTACACCTCAGCAATGATGTTTTTGACACTTCTCTGTGTTCTGTAATGATTGAATGGCTGCCAAAAGTGCAGAAAGCCACTGAAAATGGCATGTCGAACTAGACTTTTCTAGAAATGTTCAATCAACACTAGTGTATACCAATACTGTATATGCATTAGCTTTGTGGGAAGAAATCAAATGTGGGATCAATAACTAGAAAATGGAATACCACTGATACACATATAAGACCACTGATAATCTCCCTCGATCTGGGGCTTCACGCAGGATCGCACCCCGTGGGGTCAAAATGATCACAACAACAGTGAGCAAAAATCCCAGAACCACACTGGGGGACCTAGTGAATGACCTGCAGAGAGCTGGGACCAACGTAACAAAGCTACCATAAGTAACACACTACGCTGCCAGGGACTCAGATCCTGCAGTGCCAGACCTGTCCCCCTGCTTAAGTCAGTACATGTCCGGGCCCGTCTGAAGTTTGCTAGAAAGCATTTGGATGATCCAGAAGAGTATTGGGAGAATGTCATATGGGCAGATGAAACCAAAGTAGAACTGTTTGGTAGAAAAACAACTCATCGTGTTTGGAGGAGAGAGAATGGTGAGTTATATCCAAAGAACACCATACCTACTGTGAAGCATGGGGGTGGAAACATGATGTTTGGGACTGTTTCTCTGCAAAGGAACCAGGACAACTGATCCGTGTACATGAAAGAATGAATGTATCGTGAGATTTTGAGTGCAAACCTCCTTCCAAGGGCAAGGGCATTGAAGATGTAACATGGTTGGGTCTTTCAGCATAACAATGATCCCAAGCACATCACCAGGGCAACGAAGGAGTGGCTTCGTAAGAAGCATTTCAAGGTCCTGGAGTGGCTTAGCCAGTCTCCTGATCTCAACCTCATAGAAAACCTTTGGAGGGAGTTGAAAGTCTGTGTTGCCCAGCGACAGTCCCAAAACATCACTGCTCTAGAGGAGATCTGCATGGAGGAATGGGTCAACATACCAACCTTGTGAAGACTTGCAGAAAACGTGTGACCTCTGTCATTGGCAACAATGGATATATAACAAAGTATTGAGATGAACTTTTGTTATTGACCAAATACTTATTTTCCACCATAATTTGCAAATAAATTCTTTTCAAACCAGACAATGTGATTTTCTGGATTTGTTTTCTCATTTTATCTCTCGTGGTTGAGGTCTACCTATGATGTCAATTATAGGCCTCTCTCATCATTTTAAGTGGGAGACCTTGCACAATTGGTGGCTGACTAAATACATTTTTCCCCCACTGTATAGTCAAGAACAGATCAAAGTTTAGCAGCAGTGAGTTAATCCATGTAAGGCTGGGTTACATAGTTACATAGTTCGGTTGAAAAAAGACACATGTACATCAAATTCAACCAAGGGTGGGGAAAATGTGGGTGAAGGGAGAGAGACAAGGATTTTAAGCCTTCCAGCCTCCCCACAAGGCAAGAACCAATCTGCTCCAGTGGAGACCCTATCTCTGACCCCAGAGCCTCCACCAGCCAGGATCCAGAACTTTACATAGCTACATATGCATTCATATTCTTTAGTTTCAGGTACTTATCTAAGCCTTTCTTGAAACTCTCTACAGTTCCTGCTGTGATCAGCTCCTCAAGCTATTCCACAGATTTACAGTTCTAACAGTGAAGAACGCTTGTCTCCTCTGGAGATTGAATCCTTTTTTCTCTAGCCAAAGGGAATGTCCCCTTGTCTTTTGCGGGGTTTCACTTGAAATAATTTTTCTCCATACTTTTTGTAGGGACCATTTATATATTTATATAAATTAATCATGTCCCCCTCCCCCGAAGCCGTCTTTTCTCAAGACTAAATAAGTTAAATTCTACGAACATCTCCTCATAACTAATATGCTCCATTCCCCTTATAAGTTTGGTTGCTCATGTTTGTACTCTCTCTAGCTCCATTGCATCTCTTCCATAAACTGGGGCCCAGAACTGGACAGCATATTCTAAGTGAGGTCGCACCAATGCTTTGTACAGCGGTAGAATGACATCCTTATCCCGCGAGTCCATGCCTCTTTTAATACACGCCAAGATCTTACTTGCCTTAGAGGCAGCTGATTTACACTGCATTCTGTTCTGTAGTCTATGATCTACAAGAACACCAAGATCTTTCTCAACAAGCGATTCTCCAAGTTTTTCTCCCCCTTGGACATATGATGCCTGTAGATCATTTCTACCCAGATGCAGAACCTTAAATTTATCCACATTGAACCTCATGTGGCAAGTGGATGCCCAAGCACTCAGTGTGTTCAGGTCTGCTTGCAATTTATGAGCATCTTCCATAGATCTGCATAGCTTGGTGTCATCTGCAAAAATCAAAACCGTGCTATTGATCCCTTCCACTATTTCGTTAATGAATACATTAAATAAAAGAGAACCCAATACTGAGCCCTGAGGCACACCACTCATAACTGGGGACCACTCAGAGTAGGAGTCATTTATCACCACTCTCTGAATACGATCCGATAGCCAGTTTTTAATCCAATTACACACTGTTATCTCTAACCCAATGGATTCTAATTTACCTAACAAACGCTTATGCGGGACAGTGTCAAACACCTTTGCAAAGTCTAAAAATACAATATCCACAGCCGCCCCACTATCCAGACTTCTTCTCACTTCTTCATAAAAACAGATCATATTGATCTGACAACTTCTGCGTTTTGTCGATACGTTATACGCATACGTTAAGATTGGACAAAACAGTATCTGAATGCATAGCTTGACATTGAGTACAATGGTAGAAATGTATAGTCAAAAGTGCATACTTTTGTCTCCGTTTGACATAGCTTGTGTTTGGATACTGTGATGCATCCAAAAGTGTGGTCTAATACGCTTTTGTGCCCTGCAAAAAAAGTATACGTTTGCATAGTTTTTTTTTTTTAACTTTGAAGTCTATGACTAAAGTATACATTTATGTTCACATAAATTTTATTGACAAAGTATAAAAATGTTTTAAAACAAATATGTTTTCCAAGTACTGTAGAGGAGGAGGCAAAGGTGCGGTGCTAGATGGAAGGTATCTATCGCTGAGGTGGCTGGCTTTGGTGATATAAAAAACCCATATGTTGTGCCAGTGACAACTATTGTTACTGAGCAGTTTTTTCTGCTGTACTTCTGGTTGGGTTTTTTATGGAGCGGCCAGAGAGCCTGGGTGGGAAAGGTCACTCCAATACTCCAGTCCGGGTCTTACCAACCAAATAAAAGGCAGCTGGTTCAGGCCAAAGTGGGTGTGTTTCTGGACCTAAAACCAGAAGCTGTGAGCTGTCTGAGTGGTGAGGCTGTGTAGGCCTGAGGACCTGCTGTATCAGTCGGTAAGACTAACCATTTGTGTTTCATTTGCCTGAAGAAAGAACTTCTCTTTTTGCTGCTGTTTTGTTCGATGTTGAAGACAAGCTTTTTTTGTTTTTGAAGACTGTGTACTTTAACCCCTTAACGACTTGGGCGTATGAGTACGTCCCAGGGCCGCGAAGGGGTTTTGCAGGGGGATCGCGCAGCGACCCCCCGCACAGCCGCCGGGTGTTAGCGGCAAATCGCCGCTAACACCCGGCAGTAACAGCGCTGGCGGGTGGCTCCGCCCGCTGGCGCTGTTTTACCCATCAAACACCGCGCCAAAGATGGCCGCGGCGTCTGAATGAACGCAGATCGGTGCCGCGCACAGATCGGTACGGTCATTGGCATCGGCGCAGCTATGCTGTGCCGATCCGACGACCGGGTATGGTGGTGGGGAGCCTTGTGAAGACTCCCGTCACTTACCCTGGCCGGTTTGCCACACTTCCATCCGCAGACAGGAAGTGGGGAAACCGCCATCTTTGTACACCCTAATGCATTGCCGATGAAATGCATTAGGTTGTATTAACAATCGCGCCACCTAGTGGTCAAGTACCATAGGTGGCCTCAATGTTACAGTAAAAAAAAAAAAAAAAAAAAAGTTTTAAATTACAAAAAAAAGTATTAAAAGTTCAAATCCCCCCCTTTCCCCATTTTACATATAAAATCATTGAAATAATAAAAAAGTTACATATATTTGGTATCGCCTCATCCGAAAAAGTCCAATCTATAAAAATATAACATCATTTATCCCGTACACTGAACACCGTAGAAGAAAAAAAATTCCAAACGCCAAAATTGCGTTATTTGGTCATTTTACGTCACTCAAAAAATGGAACAAAAATGATCAAAAACGTCGCATTCATTTCAAACTGCTAGCGATAAAAAGTACACTTCAGCCCGCAAAAAATGCCCCCTCACTGATGTCCGTAGGTGTTAGTACAAAAAAGTTATTGGTCGCACAAAATGGCGCCGTGGCGCAAATTTCAAAAATAGAAAATGTTTGAAATTTTTTTATGGTACCAAAACATAACGGAAACCCTGCATGTTTGGTATTTACGGATGCGTAACAACCTTTAGAATACAGGTAACACATTATATTTACCGAAGATTGAACGCCGTAAAAGCAAAACCCTCGCAAACATGTCAAAAATACATTTTTTTTCACAATTTGCCCCACTTGGAATTTTTTTGCGGTTTCCCAGTATATTCTATAGTATAGTGAATAACACCATTAGAAAGTACATCTTGTCCCGCAAAATAAAAGCCCTCATGTGTCTATGTAGGTGGAAAAATAAAAAAGTTATGACTTTCAGAAATCGAGGAGGGAAAAACTAACATGTCACAAAAAAAAAAAAAAAACGCCTGGTCCTTAAGGGGTTAAAATAAACATTACTTTATTTGGATTAAATACATGTGCCAGTGCCTGCCTTTGTACTGACCCCCTACAGTACATAAACAGATGTAAACATACATAAGTGATGTATACTTAGAAATGCATATGTTTATTATGGTCTACGTTTCTGCTTCAAAATTTATCCAAGCATAACATTGAAAAAAAGCAGTGTGAACAATCCTTTAATGGTGATACACAAATAAACTGAGGTTGAGCAGCAGA
Organism: Phyllomedusa bahiana; assembly: GCA_025379985.1. NCBI lineage: Eukaryota > Metazoa > Chordata > Amphibia > Anura > Hylidae > Phyllomedusa > Phyllomedusa bahiana. Next base: position 30,694 of record JAODAL010020830.1, read on the forward strand.
AGATCAACAAACAAATAGGAGAGCAGACGTTCCAGGCGAGGATCTGAAGTGTGAAACAGAAAGTAGTGAGAAATAAACCAGATTAAGGTACAGAATCTAGAGAAGCCATGAACAGAACAGACCTGAAAAGGAAGAGCTATCTAAATAAGTCTATTGAGTGTCTATGGTACACTGCTTGGCTGTTTCATTGGCCTCATGGAAATGAAGAGAGAGGCACTGTATATGATGGTCTACTGCTCTGTTCCAACTTCTCATCAAGCAATGTAGAGGAACAGAGACTCAAGATCTCTATTTTAGGGAACAAGGGAATCCCAGTATACAACCACGGCAAGAAAATCATGTTAGGGTTACCATTCAAATGTTGGTATAACAAATACAAATGAGTAACAGCACATGTCTTATTTAGTTCATATACACATAGGGCCTTATGTATGAAAACAGTCTAGCAGTAGGACTGTGTCTTCCTATAGCAACCATTCCGCGCTCACTTTTTTATTTTTCCAGAGCACTATGAAAGCTGAGCTCTAATTGGTAGTTATGGGCAACAAAGACAATCTTACTGCTAAATAGTTGTGATACATAGGGTTTTGTGCACATGGTGTGTTCAATAAATTTTTTGGGATACGTTTTCGAACCGAAAAACACATTTAAAAGTGCTGTATAAAACGCATCCAACATGCAGGTGTGTGTTTAGACGCGTTGTTACTGCAGCAGAAACACATCCTATAGTTTTAAATAGGGTGCCTGCTGCATAAAATGGATCAAGAATTGATATGTCAATTCTTTGAGCGGATCCAAAAAACGTATTGAACTTGCCATGGGAATATATCCTAAGGCCCTAAGCATACTGGGTAAAAATGAATGTAGAGTCAAGAGGCAAACTTGTGGCAAGTGGTAGAAGGCATCTTTCATAAGATACCATTTAATGCATGAAACTTTGAGTAAATGCCAATAACTTTGACACAGAAAATTTCCTATTGATAAATTATAATTAATAGTCATGAATAGTTTTGAGCGATTATTATCGACAAAGTTGAAATCGGCACAGTTTTTATGGTGATCGGATTTTTTAGATCATGCGATAATTTAGGTTAAAATCTGTGCATCATCTATTAAGATCGCGCCATTTTCGGCGCTTCCTGTCATTTTGGCGGCCAGCAAATCAGCTTACAGAATAGAGCAGGGTGAGATGTGTGTGAGACGTCATGACTGGGATGTGTATGGTTGCGATTGGCTGGAAAAATCACATGACCTCGTTTTACATAGAACAGCGTTTCCTGTTCAGCCTCAGTGTCTCTCAGAGCAGAAGGACGTGCGCTCTGCTTGTGTCCAAACAGCTCAGCGAAATTATTCTATTTCTTCACAGAGAAACCTCTACTATTAGCTGTGATCCTTACAATTTAGTTAGATTAGAGATTGGAAGATTTTATGTAGTTAGGTAGAGAATTTTAAAGGAGCATCTACCGCTGTAAAGTCACGGGGGAGAGCGGAGGGGTGGGCCCCCGCGGGCGAACTCAGACAAGCTCCAGAAAGAATACTGGATTAAGTTCACCAAGACTTAGTGTAGACATTGCACTGCAATAGCTTTATTATTAACAGTTTTCTATTGAAATATTTCCTGGATATTGGGCAGCCTGAACTTATAGGATAAACATCTTTTATAGTAACTGCAGGTCTATTTGTTAGGTGCAAAACTCCACTTTTATTATCAGTATACATTTCAGATAGGTGTTCATTTTCAATTGTCCCCATTCCACCTTTGTTGATATATCCACCTTGCACTTAAATTTGAATCCAGCAATTTTATAGTCACCACAGGTGAATTGAAAGGTGCCAAAAATATCTTGTATTATACGAAAACATAACAGATACGTGTTTTTTGACTTTGGCGCACTACAGCTTTGTTCATTGAGGCAGCTTGCGCTTAAATCTGAATCCAGCAATTATATAGTCACCACAGGTGAATTGAAAGGTGCCAAAAATATCTTGTTTTATACGAATACATAACAGATACGTGTTTTTTGACTTTGGCGCACTACAGCTTTGTTCATTGAGGCAGCTTGCACTTAAATATGAATACAGCAATTTTATAGTCACCACAGGTGAATTGAAAGGTGACAAAAATACATAGTATTATACGAATACAATTCAGATACGTGTTTTTTCACTTTGGCGCAGGCCAGCTTTGTTGATAGATCTACCTTGCAGTTATATTTGAATCCAGCAATTTTGTTTTGATTTGAGGGATTTGAGAATAGCTGTGATTTGCCCTCTTTTAATAAGAGACTTTCAAAATCTTCCATACCTTCTCAAATTTTTATATTTCTGAACATGGAGCGAAATTCAGGTGGTAAGCGAGCAAAGAGGGGGTAGGACATGGAGGTAGAGGTACGAGAGAAGGTGCTCCTTCCAGTGCTGGCGACAACACGCATGCCAGCGGATCGTCAGTTGCAGGACCGTCAGGCCTGTCATCACGGGGGTCAGGCCCTGTGAATCTCAGTAACGAACAGCGTCACCAATCTGTCCTTCAGTGGTTAATGCAACCTGCATCCAGCAGCCCTTACCTCCTCGTCCCCCCAGTCACGGCCACAAAAGTCGTCATCAGCATCAACAGCATCGGTCAAACATGAAGCAGCCCAAATGTCAACTCGTGTACCCACCACTGTGGATAATCCATTTTCTGAAGACCTCTTTGATGAAAAAATGCGGTTGGGGTAAGAAGGCATGTTAAAAGATCAAGAGGCCAAAGAGGATGATTTTCTCTGCTCTGACGCCCAGTTACTGATGCCATCAGAGGAGGAGAAGGAAGCCGGTCAATCGGCAAAAATGCAGTCCCTCTTGCTTGTAGCCCGCAGCTCCTGGATGCAGAATGTCAGGACGACGAAGTCACCTGTGTTGATGATGATGATGATGACGACATTGCGGATCCAATGTGGTCTTTTCAGCAGAATTTGCTTGCGAGCGCTTCATCACTGGACGAGGAGGAAGACGATGGGGTAGTGTCAGTATGGGTCCCGCCACAAAAAGGGAGAGGGCGGTCGCAGAAGACCGCTGATATGATTCCGCCATCCCCGGTCAGCGCGAACTCCGCTCCTCGCTTATCGCCGTCAAAAAGTTCCAGGACCTCTCAAGCCTGGGCCTTCTTTGACCAAGCCTCTGATTCACCCAGCGATGTCATATGCCGCCTATGCCGTAAACGCATAAGTAGAGGCAAGAACCTTAGGTGGTTAACCACCACCAACATGTCTAGTCACATGCAGCGAATGCATGAGTTGAAATGGAGGCAACACTTGGCCAAAAAGGCCAGACCGACGCCGGGCCTCCAACCACTGTCACACCCTCTGTTTCCGCCTCCTCCTCCTCTGCCACCACCAAGCGTTCCTCAGCTGCCCATGTCTCTCAGTCATGATCAGGGATCAGCCTCCGCTTCAGCCTCCACCGTCGCCCGAGTACCACCAGCACCACCAGAGACCCATCCTACCCCTCCTTCCACCAGTTTGACGACCTCCACGCCGTACAGCGGCCAGTCTAGCAGCCAGCCTTCTGTCTTCCAGGTTTGGAGCAGAGAAACACTTTAACTCAAACCATCCCCAAGCCAACAGCCTGAATGTCGGCATTGCCAGGCTGTTGGCCTTGGAAATGTTGCCTTTGCGTCTGGTGGACACAGATGGGTTCCACCACGTCATGGCCCTTGCCTGCTCCCAATACCAGATGCCGAGCAGGCATTTCTTTGCCAGAAAAGCCGTCCCTGCCCTGGCCAGCCACGTGTCATCTAAAATTTCAAGCGCGTTGTCTGCATCTGTGGCCGGAAAAGTCCATCTGACCACAGACACATGGACTAGTAAGCACGGCCAAGGCCGCTATATCTCTTTGACAGCTCACTCGGTGAGCTGGGTGGATGTCTTTTGGGGTGACGGTGGCTCTCAGGCTCGGCGCACGCTCTTCAAAACCGCAGGGATGGTGCAGAGTTCTTTCCCCCCAAGGTCCTCTGGTGGCATCACGTGCCCAGAGAAACCAGGCCGTGTTGAAATTAATCTGTCTTGGAGACCGTCCACACACAGGTCAGGAGCTGTGGACGGCTCTCCGCAACGAGACCGAGTGCTGGCTGGGTGCCAAGAACCTTGTGCCAGGCAAGGTGGTGTGCAATAACGGGCGAAATCTGCTGGCCGCCCTTAAGATCGGTAGGCTGGAGCACATCCCTTGCCTGGCACATGTCATGAACCTTGTCGTCCAGAAATTTCTAAAGAGCAACCCGGCTATGGACTGCATGCTGACTAAGGAACTAAGTCTAAGTTCGCACTTCCGCCGTTCGCACCCTGCTTCGTCCCGCCTGGCTGCAGTGCAGCGTCAGCTCGGCCTCCCCGTCAACCGTCTCATTGTTGACGTGGCAACACGCTGGAATTCCACCCTCCACATGCTCCAGCGATTGTGGCAGCAGCGCAATGCCATTACGCAGTACGAAGTGACACATGGCCTGACAAGCAGCGGTGCGGACCTCGGGGTGTTGAGCCACCGAGAGTGGAGGCAGGTGAAAGAGCTCTGCACCATCCTTGCCAGTTTTGAAGAAGCCCCCAAAATGGTCAGTGCGGACAATGCCCTTGTCAGCATGAGCATTGTGGTGATCTTAGTTCTGGAACGATCGTTGGACACTCTGAAACAACAGGTCCCGCCAGGAGGAGACGGACACAGATGCGGACACGGAGCCTTTCTCTCCGTCAAATCCACAAGGCCCGACAGTTTCACAATTTCATCGGTCTTCATTAGGCAGTGGTTCGGGGTCCATAGCTAGTGCAAGGTGGCGCATCAGCTCTCAGGGTGCATCATCTCAGGCAAGTCAGGGCTGTGTTAAAGCTGTGCCGGAGGAGGAGGAGAAGGAGGATTAGGAGGTATTCCTAGACAACGATGTTACCGACGTCCCTGCCTTAGGAAAGAGGTTGGCGCGAATTTGAGGCGGAGGAGGAAGATGAGAAAGATCAGTTTGCTAGTGCCCCTCGACCCAGAGGCTTGGGAAATCAAGGCTCCATCTCTCACATGAGTGCTTGGATGCTCCATTTCCTCCAACATGATCCTCGCATTAAGGCCATCAAAATGAATAACAGTTACTGGGTGGCCACCCTCCTGGATCCCCGGTACAAAACAAAACTCAGCACTTTCCTTCCACCCACCCAAATAGAGAGTAAAATGCAGGAAATGGAGACCTTGCTGATTGATCAACTGGAGACATCTGTTGCGTCTGCTTCACGTTCCCCAAATGTCACGGTGGAACAACATCAGCGACGTGACAGCAGTAGAGTGCCAAGTAGGCATAGCGGCAGCAGCAGGCAAGGTGGCAGAAGCCTAATGGGTGACCTCTGGCAATCTTTGTTTACCACCTCACCAATGCATGCAATGCAGGGCACACATCCAACACACAGAGACCAGCTTAAGATCATGGTGCACGACTATCTGCTGCTCAACACCGATGTTTTTGTATGTGTTCCTGACCCAATAGACTTCTGGGTATCCAAAATGGACGAATGGCCCGAGCTGGCTCGTCACGCCATAGAGGTGTTGTCCTGCCCAGCAGCCAGCGTCATATCTGAGCGGACCTTCAGCACAGCTGGAGGAGTCATTACAGACAAACGCATCCGGCTTTCCACAGATAATGTGGATCGTTGACTTTCATCAAGATGTATCAGGCATGGATCTCTGATGTTGTGGTCTCAATTGCCGAGGTCACCGATTAGTTGCCGGTCTACTTCACATTCCTCTTCAAACAGAAATGGTCCTCTTGAAAAATGTTTTTTAAAATGGGCATTTTCTTACTGCAATTTTATTCTCTTTTCCCAACAGTTCATTTTGCTGGTTTTGCTGTGAGGAGACTGTAAAAGACAGCAAGGTTTCATGACAACACTGTATTCCATTTACTCACTTTATCTTAAGAAGTTTTCGCATTGTCAATGGTTTTGAGGTCATGTTGCTGTGAGATACAGCTATAATTATTGGAACAGAAATGTGGTTTTTAAGTGGCATTTCTCCCTCACAATTTTTAATAGTGCTGAGAAGTCATTTTTATAATTTTTTGGGTCATGCTGCTTTGAAATGCAGCATTACTACAGGTCCTATTATAAAAAAAAATGTTGTTTCTAACAGACATTTGTTCTTCACAATTGTCAAGAGTGGCTCAAGGGTGATGGTGCTGTCACAAACAGGAATAGGTAGGACACTGTTAATGGACACATATTGCAAAATGACTTGTTTTTGCAAGATCTTTAACATAGCTATCAATCCCTATATTGAGACAACCCATTTAATACAATTAAAAAAAGAGAAACAAAGACATGGTGGGATTCCATCCTATTTTAAAAATGTCTTTTCTAGACTTAAACGACTAAATAACTTGCCTGTACAAAATAGCTGGGTAATAATTCCTCTGAATTGTACAAGGGAGGTACAGGAAAACTTGACCAGATGTAGGTTATTCAGAGGACATGGAGTATGGAGCACGGACAGAGAACAAAGTACAGAGACAATTTCCTCCAGCACGTTGAGTAAAATAAGAAAAAGAATGCCAAGAAAAAGGGCACCTGGGTGGAACAGGAGCGTTAACCACCAGTATTTCCAAGTGAAGCTCAATTGGTCCGCACTCATACGGAGGGGCAAGCGCTACCCAGGACAGGGACAGTATATGTCCAGTGAAACTAAAATGGTGGTTGAAAGACTCCTTTTTCCGGCACTTTTTAAATGTGGGGGTCATGCAGGTTTGGGGCTCATGCTGTGTTCCAGGACAGGGATATTCAATGTCCAGTTCAAGTAAGATGATGGTTCAAATCATACTGCCTTCTGGCACTTTTTAATTTGTGGGTGATGCAGGTTTAAGGGTCATGCTGTGGTACAAGACAGGGATAGTGAATGTTGTGTGGTTTTTTTTCTGTGGCTTTTATAACCTAAGTGTGTTGCCTAAGATGTAGCACGTATCCATTTGACTGTTGTGGATGTTAATTCCAGCTTCTCCAGCCCTGTTTGGGTGTAAGAATGAAGGTGTGTTGCTCTCCCATAGACTTTAATGGTCATCGCTCATAATCGACTGCTCACTATCGACTATCTTGTCGATGATGGTCGACTATCGACCATTGACCGATGTCGATGGCCAACGCAATCGCTCAACACTAGTCATGAATATTTTTCAATGTATCCTATTTGTACTGTATTACTCACTGGGAAACAGGGGATGCATCAGGTCAGGATGAGTGCTGACACATCCTTTATGCAGAATTCTAAAATATTATTCCTTTTTATAGTAATTTCTACGAAAAAAAGGATACATGATGGTGTCCATAAGAGCCTTCACATACTTTATAAAGTACAGCATTAATACAACATGCTTAAGTTTCTTTAATAATGAGCTTTTCCGTGTTCACTAGAGACTTGATGAAAAGCCGTAACACAGCCAGATTTCTGACTTTATTTTCTATCTGTAATCAGCATGTAGAAGCCTATGTGCTGGGATTATGTCCAAACTTTTTTTCTAAATAGAACTTCACGAAGTGACCACAGGGAAACTTGAACGTATCTGCCAATGTTCTGTATTTTCTGTTTATACACTCCTGTCATACTATATACCCATATTAAAAATAGAATAATATACTTCTAATGCTTATGTAAAACATAATAATGCTACTAAACATAGCTACTTTCACAACATTTCTGTTCAAATTGGAGATTTGTATTCATTTTAGATTTTCATTCCTAAAACAAAATGCTATTTTTTTATACAAAACAATTGAACATTTAGTATAATCTAATTTTAAGATTCAACTTTATTAAGTAATAGTACAATTTAACACAGTGCAGTATATGAAAGTTTACCGTATTTGCCCTTGAAATACATATGATATAAGGGTACTTTAAATTTACTGTAAATGTTTAAATCGATTAAAATAAAGTTTGTGCGATGTTAAACATGGCCCTTGGAGGCTTACTAATTAGTAAACCAGAGAGTTTTATAACTCTAAAGTGCTATCTTTGAACTGAAAAAGATGCCTACTAATGAAGTCCCTTGTGGGATCTACATAGACTTGCCAGACTACACAGCCTGGTTACTCAATTTTAACACTTCTCATTTATACATAATAGGGTATTTGCAATATATAGTGCAAGAAACTGGAAGTTCTTTGTGATGACTTTAAGGGGTGTCTAAGCATGCTTACAAGATGCAGTTTGGCACAATATTTGGCAGTTGCCATGTAGCTGGCAGTGTAAAAATGCACCTGAATTGAGTCAAAGCGTAATACAGTGTTGCATGTATCATTTACATCAAGTCATAATTTATTGGTTCATAAGATTGTCATACCTTACTTTTATTAATGCCTCACATGTACTGGGCTGGCTAGAGATATTTTGAAATATAGTACTTTATCAGTACCTAATGAAAATTTATATATATGTGTACAGATATGTGTATATATATATGTGTATATATGTGTGTATATATATACATATATATATATATATATATATATATATATTAATATATATATATATATATATAATATATATATATATATATATATATATATACATATATATATATATATATATTAGTAAAATGTAAAAATGTTTTTCCATCCGGCTGTTACCCAGAGCCTTCTCTTGACAGGCAGCTTCAGGATAACACTATTTGTTCAGGCTGTGGGTTGTTCTACAGCACTGTCTGCCATATCAGCTCTGCTATTCCTAGCTGAGGTTGTTAGAGGGTCATTGGTAATAGATGCCATTACACAGCAGGGCACAAGGCTACATAGCTCTACAAGCTTAAAGTTTGTCAGTAAGAAAGACAAACAAGCTCCTTTGCTGCTAATATTACTTACTCCTCCAGACACCAGTGTTGTGCATTTGTGCTATATAATGCTTCTAGGAAAATGTTCTGTGTATAGAGAAGACAAAAGTAGCCTCAAATACACAGTGCTATGTTTGGAGGTAAAAGAACACTGCACACCATGTGAAGTATCGTGAAGAAAGCATCATGGTTTGGAGCTGATTTGCTATGTTATAGCCTGGACACCTTGGGCAACATGTATGAAACTGTTTAGGTCTAAAACGCACTCTTTTGCCCATAGTAACCTATGAGCAAAAAAGTGAGTTTTAAACCTAAACAGGTTCATACACAGAAGGAATAATATTTTCAAAGGTGTATCAATGCATTTTACAGAGCAGCCACAAGCTAAAATTATATTGGGTGATGCATCAAGGCAATAGTCCAAAGCAAACAATTAAATCAACTATCAATGAAGTGTAGCATTTATTAGGAGGAATTGTTCAAAACTCCTCAACCTGCACACATCTGCACACAGATAACTATGGCTAAAAGAAGTTTAAGATATTATTACATTTAACCCCTTGCTGCCGTAGCCAGTTTAGACCTTCCTGACAAAGCCTCATTTTTTAAATCTGACGTGTCACTTTATGTGAGAATAACTTTTTGACACTTTTACCTATCCAAGTGATTCAAAGAATGTTTTCTCATGAAACGTTGTGCTTTAAAATAAGACATTTCGGTCCATACAATCCTTTTTTATTTGTGAAAAATATCAAAATATCGTGAAAATATGGAAAAATTGGACATTTTCAAAGTTAAAAAATGTCTGTGTGTAAGTTATTCCACTCAAAATGTACACTCACCGGCCACTTTATTAGGTACACCATGCTAGTAACGGGTTGGACCCCCTTTTGCCTTCAGAACTGCCTCAATTCTTCGTGGCATAGATTCCACAAGGTGTTGCAACGATGCTCAATTGGTACCAAGGGGCCCAAAGAGTGCCAAGAAAATATTCCCCACACCATGACACCACCACCACCAGCCTGAACCGTTGATACAAGGCAGGATGGATCCATGCTTTCATGTTGTTGACGCCAAATTCTGACCCTGCCATCCGAATGTCGCAGCAGAAATCGAGACTCATCAGACCAGGCAACGTTTTTCCAATCTTCTACTGTCCAATTTCGATGAGCTTGGGCAAATTGGAGCCTCAGTTTCCTGTTCTTAGCTGAAAGGAGTGGCACCCGGTGTGGTCTTCTGCTGCTGTAGCCCATCTGCCTCAAAGTTCGCCGTACTGTGCGTTCAGAGATGCTCTTCTGCCTACCTTGGTTGTAACGGGTGGCTATTTGAGTCACTGTTGCCTTTCTATCAGCTTGAACCAGTCTGCCCATTCTCCTTTGACCTCTGGCATCAACAAGGCATTTCCGCCCACAGGACTGCCGCTCACTGGATGTTTTTTCTTTTTCGGACCATTCTCTGTAAACCCTAGAGATGGTTTGCGTGAAAATCCCAGGAGATCAGCAGTTTCTGAAATACTCAGACCAGCCCTTCTGGCACCAACAACCATGCCACGTTCAAAGGCACTCAAATCACCTTTCTTCCCCATACTGATGCTCGCTTTGAACTGCAGGAGATTATCTTGACCATGTCTACATGCCTAAATGCACTGAGTTGCCGCCATGTGATTGGCTGATTAGAAATTAAGTGTTAACGAGCAGTTGGACAGGTGTACCTAATAAAGTGGCCGGTGAGTGTATATAAACTAACATCTACCATATGACTACTGTATGTTGGCATCATTTTTTAAATGTTGTGTGTTTTTTTTTTTTCTTACAACATTAGGGGGCCTAGATATTTAGTAGTAATTTTTTTACATTTTAAAGAAAATTTGCAAAATAGATTTTGTAGGGATCAGTCCAATTCTGATGTGACCTTGAGAAGCCTGTATGTTAAATACCCCCATAAATGACCCCACCTAAGAAACTTCACCCCTTAAAGTATTTAAAAAAGCATTTAGGAAGTTTGTTAACCCATCAGGTGTTTCACAGGAACTAAAGCAAAGTAGAGATGGAATTAAAAAATGTCACCTTTTTTGCGGATTTTCAATTTTTTTTAATTTGTTTCACTGGAGTACAGTAGATGTGACCAGGTAAGTGAAACTCAACATCAATTCCCCAGATTAGGCCGTTTTTAGAGATATCCCATATGTGGACCTGGTACGTGATTTGGCTCAACCACAGGCCTCAAAATAGGAGGCACACCTACTGCGCTCTGCGGTCTCATTTTCAATACAATTTTATTTAGGCACAATTACAGGTTTGCGGACACCCTAAGATGCTAAAACTTTGCTACTGTATACTGGTCTCCATGTCGACTGACACTCGCCATGCCCGGCACTGCCCACAATGCATTGTGGGCATGGTGATGTCACAGACAGCCCTGAAGTGTTTCTTACACTCCTTGGCTGTCCAAAGAGGAGATGGCAAAGGCACAATCGGCATAAGCTCACTCCTTCTGCCTTTGTCTTTGCAGCACCGATGTAATATAGTCACATAGTTACATAATACGGTTGAAAAAAGACATGTGTCCATCAAGTTCAACCAAGGGTGGTGAAAATGTGGGTGAAGGGACAGAGACAAGGACTTCAAGCCCAGCCTCACCACTGGTTAATGCCCTGAAACCCACAAGGCAAGAACCAATATGCTCCGGTGGAGACCCTATCTCTGACCACAGAGCCTTCACCATCCAGGATCCCGAATTTTACATAGCTACATACGCATTCATATTCTTTAGTGTCAGGTAGTTATCTAAGCCTTTCATGAAACTGTCTACAGTTCCTGCTGGGACCAGCTCCTCAGACAGGATATTCCACAGATTCACAGTTCTTGCAGTGAAGAACGCCCTTCTCCTCTGGAGATTGAATCCTTTTTTTCTCTAGTCGAAGGGAATGTCCCCTTGTCTTTTGAGGGGGCTTCACTTGAAATCATTTTTCCCCATACTTTTTGTAAGGACCATTTATATATTTAAATTAATTAATCATGACCCCCGAAACCGTCTTTTCTCAAGACTAAATAAGTTCAATTCTACTAACCTCTCCTCATAACTAAGATGCTCAATTCCCCTTATAAGTTTGGTTGCTCGTCTTTGCACTCTCTCTAGCTCCATTACATCTCTTCTATAAACTGGGGCCCAGAACTGAACAGCGTATTCTAAGTGAGGTCGCAACAATGCTTTGTACAGCGGTAGAATTGCATCCTTATCCCGCGAGTCCATGCCTCTTTTAATACACGCCAATATCTTACTTGCCTTAGAGGCAGCTGACACTGCATGCTGTTATGTAGTCTATATCTACAAGAATGCCCAGATCTTTCTCAACAAGCGATTCTCCAAGTTTTTCTCCCGCTAGGACATATGATGCCTGTAGATTATTTCTATCCAGATGCAGAACCTTACATTTATCCACATTGAACTTAATTTGCCAAGTGGATGCCCAATCACTCAGTTTGTCCAGGTCTGCTTGCAATTTGAGTATCTTCCATAGATTGCTCTACCCTACATAGCTTGGTGTCATCTGCAAAAATCTAAACCGTGCTATTGATTCCTTCCTGTTAATAAATACATTAAATAAAAGAGGACCCAATACTGAGCCCTGGGACACACCACTCATAACCGGGGACCACTCAGAGTAGGAGTCATTTACCACCACTCTCTGAGTACGATCCAACAGTCAGATTTTAATCCAATTACACACTGTAATCTCTACCCAATGGATTCTAATTTACCTAACAAACACTTATGCGGGGCAGTGTCAAACGCCTTTGCAAAGTCCAAAAACACAATATCCACAGCTGCCCCGCAATCCGGACTTCTACTCACCTATTCATAGAAATAGATCAGATTGGTCTGACAGCTTAGTAAATCCATGTCCTTAGTAAATCCATGCTGGCAATCACTAATAATATTGTATTTGTCCACATATTCCTCTATAAAGTCTCTTATGAGCCCCTCAAACATTTTTCCCACAACGGATGTTAAACTTACTGGTCTATAATTACCTGGGCAAGACTTGGATGCCTTTTTTGAAGATGGGAACTACATTTGCCTTGTGCCAGTCTCCTGGTACTATACAAGTCACCAGGGAATCTCTAAATATTATGTACAGGGGCACAGAGATAACAGAGATGAGCTCTTTAAGAACTCTTGGGTGTATGCCATCAGGGCCTGGAGCCTTGTTCACATTCAGTTTATTTAACTTGACTTGGACCTTTTCTACACTGAGTCAAATAATTATAGCAGATGATACTGGCACCACCTACATCTGCACTCAGCCCACCTCCATCAACTACTTTCTCATTGTTAGTATATACTAAGCTGAAGAACCTATTTGGTACCTCTGCCTTCTCCTGGTCCCCAGTGACCAGCACCCCATCAGAGGTTTTAAGGGTCCTACTTCCTCTGATTTCGCCTCTCTGGCATTTATATGCTCAAATAATTTCTTGGGGTTAGTCTTGCTGTCCTTGGCCACATGCCTTTAATTTAGAATTTTTGCTGCTTTTATCACTTTTTTACAGATTTTATTAAGCTCTCTGTAATTTTCAAAGGATGATGTTGACCCTTCTGACTTATATTTTTAAATGCCCTTTTTATTGTTTATTGCCCTCTTAACAGAATGTAGAAGCCATATTGGTTTTACTTTTAGTCGCCTATACTTGTTACCCACAGAAATATATTTTGCAATAAATTTCCCCAAAGTATATTTAAAGCTCTCCCATTTGGCTTCTATATCACCATTTGCTAATAGCTGCTCCCAGTCTATGTCCTGCATTGCATACCTCATTAAGACAAAATTGGCCCTTTTAAAATTAAATGTTTTTTGCCCTCCCGCTTTGTTTTACTTTTTTCCGGTTTACGCTAAAATGAAATATATATCAGATCTGCTTTGTTAGAAATGACCAGAGAGCATGAACAGAGCATCACTTCTAGTGGGTTCCTCCACAAAGTGCCCCATAAAATTATCCTCTGACAGATTGAGGAACTTCCTTCCCTTTTCAGTTGATGCAGAACTGTGACCCCAGTCAATGCCTGGGTAATTAAAGTTACACATTATTACCACTGTACCTGCCTGTGCTGCCTGCACCATTTGATTATGCACCTGTTCTTCTATCTCCTCAGTGATGTTCAGGGGTCTATAGATTACACCAAAAATATTTTCTGCATTAACACCCCCTTGTATTCCCACCCACAATGGGGCAGATTTACAAGGCAGAATTCTGGCTCAATTTGTGCCAAAAACAAGCTTTTTGCCACATCTACTATGTGTTTTAGACAGTTTCAGGCGCTTCTGCGCCGCATCCGACAAGGGGTCACGGCTTTTTAAAAGGGCTGTGGTTTTGCATAAAGGGGGCGTGACTTAAATGCGACAAAAAATTCACCAGAATGTGCGACCAAATTCTGGCGTAAAAGTAAGCCAACTTAAAGATGATACAAACTGAGACTAGACAGTTCTAACCTGCGCCAGATTTCACACTATGATAAATTTGGCGCATTTTAAGACTGTCTAGTCTAAGTTTACACTGTCTAAAAGTAAGACACTTGATAAATCTGCCCCAATGTTTCCACATGTTTAGCTACTCTGCCCTCTATTTCCTCTTTCACATTTGCCTTCAGATCACTCCTTACATACAAACACACTCCTCCTCCCCTCCTGTTCTCTGTCTTTTCTAAATAGATTAAATATATTGTGGTAATGCAGCATGATGCCAGCGGTAATATACCGCTGGTCCCATGCCGTGTGATTTTGCGAGCTCTGCGATGTCTCCAAATTGCGGGAACCCTTTCCCGATCATGATGTATGGGTACGTAAGAGATAAAGGGATTTTCTCACTAAAAAGATTAGCTTTCAACATGTAGTGACAGGTAATTGAAGACTTTTTCTAGATATATTGGTCTTTTGATTTTACTTTACTCAGGAGATAAAAGATTGTATCTGCTCTAAGTGCACACAGGTTGCTATGGTTACCTAACTATAATTCTGAAATCTGATTAGAGCAGAGAGTGATGTCACCTTGTTTGTGAGAGCTCATTCAGAACAGTTTAATCTCCAATAAGATTAACCTTTATTTACAAATAAGCAATTGTTTTCACTCCTAAGAGCATGTGTAGCTTTGTTCACTGAAGATTAGATCTCCTGCCCTGCTCTTTTAAATGCCTCAGCTAGTTATAGAGAAGCTAAATATGCTAATCACTGCTAGAACCACCCACAGTCTGACCAGACCAGAATGAAAAATTTTGGCAGTGACTGTGAAACTGCATGGTGAGACAACCCCTTTAAAGGGGTTGTCTCACTATATTGATTCAGTTTACCTCAGTCCTCTTTGCTCCATATAATTTTTTAATTCAGGGGTGGGTTTACTGGCTACTACTGGCATGTATATCTATAGCGACCAGAGCTGGCAGCCTATACAAGAGCTGATGCAGCCAATACAAGACAAAATATCTAGGAATAGTTAGAACACTGTTAATGGACTCATGTTGCAAAGTGACTTGTTACAATCCTTGCAGCGAGACAACCCCTTTTAGGGTTAGTTGATTGCCCATATTGTGTTCAATAAAAGACATGCATAGTAGAACTGTCTAAGTATTTTTAAAGGGAACCTGTCACATAGGTTCTGCCCCCCTTGTTAAGGACAGCACAAGCTAGTGTCAGACATGCTGTTTCCAGCACTGTGTCCCTTATTCTGTAAGATGCTGGAGTTTTTGAGCATTTCATGCTCAAATCTTATTCATGAGCAGGTGTTAGCACCCCCCCCCCCCACCACCAAAGGCTAGCCCTGCCCACTGACAGTTATTCACATGTTTCTACCTATTCAAAGTAATAGGTCATCAGTTAAGGTGGGCGGGGCTAGCCACAGGCTGGCAGGGTATGAAAAAACGGACTCTTTTCATGACTCTTTTCTGACTGAAAACTGCAGATTTGAGCATTAAATTTCAAACTACAACATATTGCAGAATCAGGGACACAGCGCTGGACACAGCATGTCTGACACTAGCTTGTGCTGTCCTCTACAAGGAGGGGCATAAACGATGTGACAGGTTCTCTTTAATTTAGTTTAATTGTAGTAGACTATAATTGTAACCAATTCCTCGGTTTATGACTAGGTATCTTTTTTATGCTTGCAGGTTTGAAAGCTATTTAAATATATTCATAGCTTTACAGTTTTTTTTCTTTTTTTTAAGTAGCAAGTGCCACTAAGTTTTTAAACTGTGCTTTATTTTTCATTACAGTAGTTTTGAGTGGGGAGTGGGTTGTTTATAATTATTTTATACAGTTTTAAGATGTAGAGGGTGAGGTAAAAGTTGTCATTTGGGTGGTTTTATATTTTTTTCATTTGGTTTTTGTCATTATTATTATTTTCCATGTTGTGCCACTATAACAGTAAAAGATGTCTCAATAGAATTAGTAAAACACGTAAACCCCTTTTTTGCTTGCTGATTTCCCTTGAAACTGGAACCGATATACACATTATTAGGACCACTTCTTACTAGATCAGGAAGGAAGTCACATGTTATGAGCTGGTAGGAAGTGTCATAAACTGTGCTTCATTTTTCATTACTGTAGGAAGTGCCATACACTGTCACGCCATAAACTGTAAAACATTTTTCATTACTGTAGGTTTTAGAGGCAGTGGGGTGTTTATAATTTTTTAATATAGTTATAGGATGTTAAGGGTGAGATAATAGTTGTGGTATTGGTGCTTTATTATCAATTTTTTTATTTGGTTTTGTTTTTATTAATTTTTTTTCTTTGTTGTCCACATTGTGCCACTAAAAAGAAAGTAAGAAAAGTCTCAGTTGAATTTGTGAAACACATAAGCCCATTTTTTATTGATGATTTCCCTTATAACTGGAGCTGATACATGCAGTCAAAACACATTATTAGGACCACTTCCTTCTAGCTCATGAAGGAGGACATATGCAATAAGCTGGCTTGGAGGGTTAATAAGGTATATAAGCAGTTGCAGAAATGTATCCCTTATTACTGTCATAGGTAAAAGGCCTAATTTATCAGAGTTGCAAAAAATAAGAAATATTGGTTTTTTGGCGCAGTTTGTGAACTGTTCATGTGCTGCTGTGGTGATAGTATACATGAGCGAATAAATGACACCATTGTGAATATGTGACATAGAAACTAAAGAGTACAATGTACCATTGATAGGAGAAGTAAACACGGCCTACAAAGGTGCAGAATGACAGACTACAGTCACAGTTGTGTGATCCCTGATGGTAACTGCACCTCTACAATTGAAGTTGCATTGGAAGAAATTAATTTAAAGGGGTTGTTTCACCATAATTTTTCACAGAGCCACAGGTAGCTCCAGACTCTCACTTCCTGGTTGAGCTATGGGTGATTACCATATCGGCTTTGCTATTCCTGCTACAGTGACATGGCTACTAGAGGTCTCCAAAGTGTAGTGCACAAGTCTACAGAGATCTAAAGAATTAAGGCTTGTCAGTAAGTAACATAAATGAACTACTGTATTTCAAGATAAAAATCACAGCAGAGAGTAATCCTCGTCCATCTCCAGCCTGTAAGAGGAGAGAGCAGGGATAGGTGGCTGGTAACTAGGGAGACTTGTGTGCAAAAAGAGGATCCAAACTTCGAAGAGAACAAAATCAAGAAGGCAATGTATTGTGTAATAGTTTTTATTTAGCTTTGCCTACATGTTTAAAGCTAATTAGTGAAACAAGAATTCCCCTTTTAATTATCATAGTAGTTTCAGCACTGATGGATATTGGCTTGTCAAGTGAGAACAGGCAACCTGCAACCATTGCGAGAAGATCACAAACTGGTGGTGTCAGCATTACAGTCTGGGGAATGTTTTTGTGGCATTCTCTGGGCTACTTATACATTTGGAGGGCACTCTTAACCAATTTCGATATGAAACTATCCTTGTAGATCTTGTTCACCTATCCATGCTGATTGTCTTCTCTGGGGAGGATCTGATGTGCCAAGACAATGGCATATGTCACATGCATAGAAATGTCCAGTGTTGTTTGGAAGAACAAGACCAAAACTTCCAAGTACTACCCCAACTCCATAATTCCCAAAACTTTTCCCAATTGAGCTTTTGTAGGACCATTGCAATCATCGTTTTAGCTCTATGGATCATACATGCACCCTCCAGCATTTGTGGGATGTACTGCTATCAGCATGGCTCCATATACCTGTAACAATCTACCAGGACTTTATATTAGCTGGTGGTCACAATAATGTGAGTCAACTGTGCATTATTCCCAATTACAGAAGGAATAAAACCCCCAGCACTGACTCCAATGCTGATATCTTTCTGTTTATTCTGTTCATATCCAGAAGTCTTGCAGTTACTCGGCTTTAGCAATCAAATGATTGCAATGGATGGGAGCAGTGACACAAGAAGTCTATCTACAGCTATTGTGAAGCTGGAATCAGTAAAAAAGGACATGGGTACTGCTGTCTTATAAGGGCGGTCATCTCATAGCCAGATCGCGTACATTTTAACTTTCTTAGAGGTTTTTTTAGACATCTAAGAGAATATAGTTAAATGAATGTAATCTGTAATTTGCATATGGTTAGTAAATTTGGTGTCCTGACAAGTAGGTTCTATAGTGACATCATTCACTCTAAAATTCCTTTTTCATCTATCTTCCAGTCTAACATATCTTTTAAAGCATGTGTAGCTTATCAGATATAAACTTGTCATAGACTGTAGATATCTTTCTTTCTTCTATTGTTAGCACACAGATACTGATTGTACTTGGAAGAGATATATTTGTGGTTTAATCTTATTGTTGATATCAAAAGTGTCTGTATGGCTCTTCATCTGAAATAACCAGAAAAAAAATCCCACATACTGGAACCAAAGTTTCTTTAAAAAGCTTCAAGCAGAATTGACAATCTCAATAGAAATCCGCTATAGAGTTGATTTCTTTTCTTTCAACACATGGTCTAACCAATTGGGAATTAAGTACTGAAAATAACTCAATTTAAGATCTGTAGGAGCAGTTTTTATCTTCCGCTCCTTCCACTCACTCTTAGTGCAGCAGAGCTTAAGTGTGTTGAACACTATTTTTGGTGGCACTGGAAGGTTTAAGTTTCTAGAAATCCGAATCTGCTTTAGCTTTCAGCCATCAATCAACCCGCTCATGACTGAGAAGATTACTCCCTTTCTGATCAGGCACATTTTCATTTTCTTAGTACACATGGGTTTGAATGCTTTAATGCTTTATTGCAATTGGTAATTCTACAAATCTTTTTTTTCCTTTCTTATTTTGATGTAATGTTGTTTTGTGTAAGTAAAAATGGTGAACAAAAATTATAAAAAGTCTGTTTTTAAATTTTTTTTATTCTCAAAATAAGTCTTGTGATTTCTGATGTATGTTACTTTTCCATTACAGACATTTATATATGTATGGTATAAAGTCTTAGGATTATTACGGGATGGGCTAAAAAATGTGACTTGGTCTGTCAATGCTTTTTTTTCTTTTGTTTGTGTTTTTTTTTAATTGTTGTTTTACATACTGTGCCTCATATCAGGTCAGAAGAATACCTTTTTAAATAACATTTTTAAATAACTTTTTACCTGATTTCCCTTGTAATTGGGGCTGATATTGGCTGCTGTTACTGTAAAAATACAGCCCCCTAAACTTGAAGGAGAGCTGATCTTGGTGTGATCAGACTCGGCAGCACCTTCATTTACTGAGCACCGGCGGTCACATAACCATAAGTGTCGGGAAACGGTAAACTGGGAGACTTCCTGATAATCTGTTGTATATACAGAGCTCAATGAACATTCCCATGCCCTTCCTTAAAATTTACTATTTGACTTTGCAAACCAACAGGACAATGACCCTATCATTACCCAGGACCACCAGGTATAATTATGATAATACTTTAATTTCCTAAGACCACTAGATATGGCAATAATAAATTCAATAAATCCTTCCTCAGACTACCAGGGATAGTGATATTAATCACTGTCTTAGATCACAACAGATCCTTACATTAATACTTATGCTTCCCAAGTCTGCCATGTATACTGTTATCAGCCTTTTCTCTACTCTAGATGACTAGGGATTCTGACATTAACAAATTTCTCCACCACCAGGGATGTTTACATTAATCCTTTCACTGCCTTCGACCTCCTGGGATACAAGAAAATAGTCCGTCTACTACCATAGACCTTCAGAAAATTTGGGTTAATCGTGTATGTAAATTACATTCCCTCGTGTATCTGAGTGTTGCATACCAGGGGGGTGGCTTTTGTCTCTGTTTTTGTTTAGGCTTCAGCTCTTAATTGTATTTACTTTCAGTTCATTTGTAAATGGGGTTTTTTAGGTTCAGTCTGTGGGGTTGCCCTTTATTGAGGGATAGTCAATATAGGGATAGAACTAGAGTGTACATATACACTGCATACCGTCTCCATAGCTCCCTGTATTTTGGGTTACCTACCTGGAAGATGTAAAACAGTATATATTTGTATTTACTCTATTTGTGAGTCTGTCTGAATACAGGCCATTTGTTTACATTATTACCGAATTATATTTTTGGTCCATTGCATCTGTTTGACATTGTTATGATTATATGATTTTAGTGTATTATCAAGTAAAAGTTAAGTTTTACCTTTATCTAGTTCTTTTCTTTAAGTATTTGTTATATCCTACTGGTACTTTAAACAGTCTTTTCAGTCTTTGAGTATTTGAGAATTTAGTATTCAACAGAGTAAGGTGTGTCAGTGCTTGTAATTATGCAAGTATCAGAAATGGACAATAGAAAGGGCTAGTAATAAGGTGAAAAACATTTCATGAACCTGGTTAAAAGGTTAAAAATAGGATGAGATTGCTTCTAAAAAATCAATTACATTCAAAACAATGAACAGCATCCAATATCACCGCATAGTGTCAATAGTTAAGAAACATTTTCCCCTGTTGTGTGTTCAGAAAATATGAAACAAATTGTAGAAAATAATATACGTTTTGTATTGAGGAGAGCCCCAACTTCGTGTTGTCTATGGGAGAGGAACAGCACCTTCATTCTTACACCCAAACAGGTGTGGAGAAGCTGGAATTAACATCCACAACAGTAAACTGGATACGTGCCACATCTTAGGCAAGACAATTAGGCAACAAGAGTCACAGAAAAAAAGTCAGACGATTCCCTATATCTGTCCTGGACCGCAGCATGACCCTTAAACCTGTCTAACCCACAGATTAAAAAGTGCCGGAAAAAGGAGTCTTTGAACCACCATTTTAGTTGAACTGGACATTGACTATGCCTGTCCTGGACCGCAGTATGACCATTAAACCTGTGTGACCCACAGATTAAAAGGTGCCGGAAGAAAGTAGCCTTTGAAGCAGTATTTTAGTGAAATGGACATTGACTATCCATATCCTGTAACGCAGCATGACCCAAAAACCCGCACAGGTGCCCTTATGGACCATCAGCAGAAAATTTTGCAATAACAAATAAACTACCGTATATATACTCGAGTATAAGCCGAGTTTTTCAGCACAAAAAATGTGCTAAAAAATCCCCCCTCGGCTCATACTCGAGTCACTGTCGGCGCTCGGGCGCTGCGATGGCCCGTGCGTCGACAGAGACGCTTCAGTTATATGCGGCTCCTCAGGGAGCGCATATAACTGAATCCCGAGTACCTGACAGCGTTCGGGCTCTGCGGTGGCCCGTGCGCTGTCATCGATCTCCCCTGCATGCGACTCCTCCGGAGCGCATACAGGGAAGATAACACTGCGGAGCAGAGAGCGAGCGCTCCCTGCTCCGCAGTGGACTCCGGACGGCCGCGAGTTTGCGGCACAGGCAGCGTGTCATCACGCTCCGTGTGCGGCCTGATGACGTCACCCGCCTGTTGCCGAGAAGACCGAGGAGCGCGCCCGGGAGACGGAGCAGCGGGGATCGAGTTAAGTGGTTGTTTTTTGTTTTAAAACGATGCCTATATCTGCCCTATACCTGCCTAGTACTATCTATACCTGCCTATACCCTGCCTAGTACTATCTATACCTGCCTAGTACTATCTATACCTGCCTAGTACTATCTATACCTGCCTAGTACTATAACCTGCCTATACTGCCTATATCCTTACTATCACACCATGCCTAGTACTGCCTATACCTCCCTAAAACCTGCCTGTACTACTAACCTGCCTAGTACTCTAGTACTACCCAATACTGCCATACTCTATACCTGCCTATACTTCTAGTACTACCTAATACTGCCTATACCTGCCTTATACTGCCTATAGCCTGCCTATACCTGCCTAGTACTGCCTATAGCCTGCCTATACCTGCCTAGTAATGCCTATACCTGCCTAGGGGACCTATACCTGCCTATAGCCTGTCTAGGGGGACCTATGCCAGCCTATACCCTGCATATACCTGCCTATAGCCTGCCTAGGTGACCTGTATCTGCCTATAGCCTGTCTAGGGTGACCTATGCCTGCCTATACCTGCCTATAGCCTGCCTAGGGGGACCTATACCTGCCTATAGCCTGCCTAGGGGGACCTATACCTGCCTCTACCAGCCTATAAAGACCTATACCTGCCTATACCCTGCCTATGAGGACCTATACCTGCCTATGGGGGCAATTGCCTGCCTTTAGCCTGCCTAGGGGGACATATAGCTGCCTATACCAGCCTATGGGATACATTAAGCTGCCTATACATGCCTATAACTTGCCTATGGGAGACATTAAACTGCCTATACCAGCCTATATCTGCCTATGGGGGACACTAAACTGCCTATATCTGCCTATGGGGGACATGAAACTGCCTATACCAGCCTATATCTGCCTATGGGGGACATTAAACTGCCTATACCTGCCTATGGGGGACATTAAACTGCCTTTGTAATTTTATTGGTATCTATTTTTATTTTTAAAATTTACCAGTAGCCGCTGCATTTTCCACCCTAGGCTTATACTCGAGTCAATAAGCTTTCCCGGTTTTTGTGGCAAAAGTAGGTGCCTCGGCTTATACTCGGGTTGGCTTTTACTCGAGTAAATACGGTATATTAAAAACAACTCGTTTTCCAATACTGCTGCTGCTAGAGCTACTTGTCATTCTACTGGTGACATTGTTCCACCGTGACATTAGAATGTGAAGCAAACGAAACAGATGTCCCCAGTAGGTCAACGAGGCCTGTCTGAAAATCCTGCATTCTACTGTCAAGTGGGGTGAAGGAAATTACTGATCAAGGCGGGTGAGGCTGTAAACGTGGATCACGCAGGTTCAGCTGGCAGGGCCGGACTTACAGTGGGTGTCGTGAGAGCAAGGGCTGGCGTCCGTCATCCATTAACACGGCAAAAATTCCCTTATGACGCAGCAACGAAAACAGTCGTGCTAAAACAGAGTGCAGAAGCGGAAGTGTTAGCTAAGACCTCCAGCTTTCCTCAGTACACAGTGAAGACCTGGGTAGCGCTTGAGAAATTTCTGCCTCTACGAGAGCGCTTGCCCCTCCGTATGAGTGCGGACCAATTGAGCTTCACTTGGAAATGCTGGTGGTTGACGCTCCTGTTTCACCCAGGTGCCCTTTTTCTTGGCTTTCTTTTTCTTGTTTTACTCAAAGTGTTGGAGGAAATTGTCTCTGTTCTTGAGGTGGCGAATGTGCTCCATACACTGTCCTCAGTATAACCTACATCTGTTCAAGTCTTCCTGTACCTCCTTGTACAATTCAGAGGAATATTTGTTTCAGCTATTTTGCATATGCAATTTGTTTAGTAGTCTAATTCTAGAAAACACATTTTTAAATAGGATGGAATCCCACCACGTCTTTGTTTCTCTTTTTTTTTAATTGTATTAAACGTGTTGTCTCACCACAGGGGTTGCTAGCTATGTCAAAGATCTTGCAAAAACAAGTCATTTTGCAATATGTGCACCATGGCCCATAAAATTCAAAACATGACTATTCAGCCACTGTTGACAATTGTGAAGAACAAATGTCTGTTAGAAACCACATTTTTTAAAATAGGACCTGTAGTACAGCTGCATTTCACAGCAGCATGACCCAAAAAATTATAAAAATGACTTCTCAGCCACTGTTAAAAATTGTGAGGGAGAAATGCCACTTAGAAGCCACATTTCTGTTCAAAAGGACATTGATTATAGCTGTATCTCACAGCACCATGACCCCAAAACCATTGAGAGTGCAAAAAATGTTAAAGATGAAGTGAGTAAATGGAATACATTTTTTTTATGAAACTGTCAGGGCTGGGCTGTGCTCAGTCTCTAGGGATCTGCAGGCTGCAGCAGCTGATGCACGATTCCACCCTAATACACTTGCTGCTGACAACTCTGTGAGTGACAGGGGCCCAGACACTCCTGACAGGGGGCGAGTGCACCAGCCAATGGCAGGACCCGGAGGCCGCTCCAATCAGCTGCAGGGGCGGTATCCGGGAATCCCATTTAAACTCCCTGAAGGCTGTGTGCTGCGCCTGTGATATTCCTGGCTACCTTGTTTCTTGTGCTTTGTGTTGTTTTGCTTATCTGTGCACCTGACCTCTGCTTGTTCTCCTTACCCCGGCTTGTCTCCTGATTTTGTGCTTTCGTTTCCGTTTGGCTTTTGACCTCGGCTGGTTTACGTTCATTCCTCTGGTTCTGATTCTTGGCTTTGGCGTTCCTTTTGGTATTGACCCGGACTGTCTGACCATTCTTGCTTCTCACGGCCCCAGCACTTTAGTAGCGCAGGGACTGTCGCCCAGTTGCCGTCTTCCGCCTAAGGCAGCACGTCAAGCAGGCAGGGACAGTGGGCTGGGTACCAGTTAGGGCTCACTGCACCTCCCTTGACGTGACAGAAACCTTGTACAATTGGTGTCTTTTACAGTCTCCTTACCGCAAAACCAGCAAAATGAACTTTTGGGAACTGAGAATAAAAATTGCAGTAAGAAATTATAATTAAAAAAAAAATTTTTTTCAACAGGACCATTTCTGTTTGAAGAGGAATGTGAAGTAGACCGGCAACTAATTGGTGACCTCGGCAATTGGGGCCACAACATCAGAGATCCATGCCTGATTCATCTTGATGAAAGTCAAACGATCTACATTATCTGTGGAAATCCGGATGCGTTTGTCTGTAATGACTTCTCCAGCTGTGCTGAAGGTTCGCTCTGATATGATCCTGGCTGCTGGGCAGGACAACACCTCTATGGCGTTGCCAGCGAGCTCGGGCCATTCATCCATTTTGGATACCCAGAAGTCGATTGGGTCCGGAACATATCCATAAACATTGGTGTTGAGACGCAGATAGTCATGCACCATGATCTTAAGCCGGTCTCTGTGTGTTGTATGTGTGCCCTGCATGACATGCGTTGGTGAGGTGGTAAATAAGGATTGCAAGAGGTCACCCATTAGGCTTCTGCCACAGTGCCTGCTGCCGCTGCAGCTACTTGGCACTCTCCTGCTGTCACGTTGCTGACGTTGTTCCACCGTGACATTTGAAGAACGGGAAGCAGACGCAACAGATGTCTCCAGTTGATAAATCAGCATGGTCTCCAATTCTTGCATTTTACTCTCTATTTGGGTGGGTGGAAGGAAAGTGCTGAGTAACTGTTGTTCAGTCTGATGACCTTAATGCGAGGATCATGTTGGAGGAAATGGAGCATCCAAGCACATGTGAGGGATTGGGCCTTGATTTCCTAAGCCTCTGGGTTGAGGGGCACTAGCAAACTGATCTTCCTCATCTTCCTCCTCCACCTCAAATCTGTGCCAACCTCTTTCCAAGGCAGGGACATCAGTAATGACTGTGTCCAGGAATACCTCATCCTCCTCCTCCGCTTCCTCCACCTTCAACAGCCCTGACTTGCCTCAGATGCTGTATCCTGAGAGCTGAGGTGCCGCATTGCACTAGCCCTAGACCCCGAACCACTGCCTAGTGAAGAACGATAAAGTTGTGAAACTGTCAGGCCTTCTGGATTCGATGGAGAGAAAGGCTCTGTGTCCGTCTCCTCCTCCGTCGCTGGTGGGACCTGCTGTTTCAGAGTGTCCAACAACCATTTTGGTGGCTTCTTCAAAACTGACAAGGATCGTGCAGAGCTCTTTCACCTGCCTCCACTCTCGGTGGCTCAACACCCCAAGGTCCGTATCGCTGCTTGTCAGGCCATGTGTCAATTCGTACTGCACAATGGCATTGCGCTGCTGCCATAATCGCTGGAGCATGTGGAGGGTGGAATTCCAGCATGTTGCCACGTCAACAATGAGACGGTTGACGGGGAGGCCGAGCTGGCGCTGCAACGCAGTCAGGCGGGACGAAGCAGGGTGCGAACGGTGGAAGTGTGAGCTCAGAACTCAAGCCTTCCTCAGCAGGCAGTCCAGACCTGGGTAGCGCTTTAGAAATTTCTGGACGACGAGGTTCATGACGTGTGCCAGGCAAGGGATGTGCTCCAGCCTACCGATCTTAAGGGCGACCAGGAGATTTCGACAGTTATCGCACACCACCTTGCATGGCACAAGGTTTTTGTTACCAAGCAAGCGCTCGGTCTCGTTGCGAAGAGCCGTGCACAGCTCCTGACCTATGTGTTGACGGTCTCCAAGACAGATTAATTTCACCACGGCCTGGTTTCTATGGGCACGTTATGCTACCAGTGGACCTTGGTGAAAAGAAATCTGCACCATCCCTTCGGTTTTGAAGAGCGTGCGCCGAGCCTGAGAACCACCATTACTACCAGAGACATTCACCCAGTGAGCTGTCACAGAGATATAGCGGCCTTGGCCGTGCTTACTAGTCCATGTATCGGTGGTCAGATGGACTTTGCCGGACACAGATGCAGACAACGTGCTAGAAATATTAGATGACACGTGGCTGGCCAGGGCAGGGACGGCTTTTCTGGAAAATAAATGCCTGCTCGGCATCTGGTATTGGGGGCAGGCAAGGGCCATGACATGGCAGAACAAATCTGTGTCCACCAGACGGAAAGGCAACATTTCCAAGGCCAAAAGCCTAGCAGTGCCGACATTCACTTTTGGTTTTTGGGATGGTTTGGGGTTTAAAGTGTTTTTCTGCCCCCAAACCTGGAAACAAAGGCGGGCTGCAGACCCCCGCTTATGGCTGCAGGCGTCAAACTGGCGAAGGAAAAGGGGGAGGAGGGTCTTGGGGGTGCTGGTGGTACTCGCGAGGGTGGAGGCTAAAGCGGAGGCTATCCCTGATCATGTTCTGAGGACATGGGCAGCTGAGGAACGCTTGGTGGGGCGGGGGAGGGGGAGGAGGCGGAGACAGGGGGTGTGACAGTGGTTGGGGGCCCGGCGTCAGTCGGGCCCTTTTTTTTGGCCAAGTTTTCCCCCTCCATTTCAACTATCATTCGCAGCATGTGCTAACATGTTGGTGGGGGTTTAAACCCCACCAAAGGGTTT
Organism: Phyllomedusa bahiana; assembly: GCA_025379985.1. Classification (NCBI taxonomy): domain Eukaryota; kingdom Metazoa; phylum Chordata; class Amphibia; order Anura; family Hylidae; genus Phyllomedusa; species Phyllomedusa bahiana. Next base: position 57,881 of record JAODAL010020830.1, read on the forward strand.
CTTTCCCCTCTACTTTTTTGCTTTAGGGGCAAAGGCGGCTATGACATCGCGGGGTGAATCAGAGGTTTGGGTCAAAAAAGGGGCCCGGGCTAGAGGTCTGGCCCTTTTTAAAGGCAAAACGAGGAGGGGGTTTTTGCCTGCCCTTGGGGCTGGCGGAATCAAAGCGGACTTTGCACCACCCCTCCCTTTTGAGGGGGGAACCCACTGACACTCCCCCATCGTTTTCCCTCCCTCCAGGATGAAGCCCCGCAAGCAAATTCTGCTGTAAAACCACTTTTGGATCCGAAATGCTTCATCATCATCATCAACACAGGTGACTTCGCCCTGACTTCGCATCCAGGGGTGGGGCTACAACAAGAGGGACTGAAAGGCTTCCCCGACCCCCCCGGGAAAATTTTTGCCGTTCCCGGCTTCCTTTCCTCCTCTGATGGAATCAAAAATGGGTCAGAGAGAGAAAATCCCTCTTTGGCCTCTTGATTTTTTAAACATGCCTTCTGCCCCCCAAACCCGCTTTTGTTACAAAGAGGTTCAAAAATGGATTACCTGTGGGGGGTACACGAGTTGACTTTTGGGGTTCTTCATTTGGGAGGGATGCGGGTGTGCTGATGATACTTTTGGGGCCGTGACTGGGGGGAGGGGGGAAAGGGACTCTGAAATGAGGTTGCATTAACTATGAAGGACAATTGGCAGCTGTTGTTACTGAAATTCAGGGGCCCCTGACCGCGATGACAGGCCTACGGCCCTGCAACTGACGATCCCGGGCTGCGTGTTGTCGCCACACGGGGGGGCAATTCTCTCGTACCTTACCTCCATGTCCTACCCCCCTTTTTTGCCCGCTTCCCACCTGAATTTGCTCCAGTTAGAAATAAACAATTTTGAGAAGGTAGGGAAAGAGTTTTGAAAGTCTCTTATTAAAGACGGCAAATCACAGCTTTCCCAAATCAAAAAAAAATTGCTGGTTTCAAATATAACTGAAAAGTAATCTACAACAAGCGGCCGGCCCCAAAAGTGAAAAAAAACTTTTCGAAATGTTTCGGATAAAAAAAAGGAAATTTTGGGGCCCTATCAATTTTCACCTGGGGTGAAAAAAAAAAAATTGCAGTATTCACTTTTAAGTGCAAGGTGCCTTCAATGAACAAAGCTTTTTAGTGCCCCAAAAAGTCAAAAAAACACGTATTTTAAATTTATGGATATTACAAGGTATTTTTGGCCAATATAAAACCGGGCTGATTTGTGGATTCTAATTTAAGACAAGGGGATAATTTCAAAAAAGGTGAAATGGGCAAAAAAAAAATTTAAACCACCAAATCTGAAATGTATCTGATAATAAAAGGGGGTTTTTTTGCTTTAACAAGAGACCTGCAGTTACTAAAAAAAGTTTTGGTATCCTATAAGTTAGGTCCCAAATCCAGGAAATATTTAAATAAAAAAAACTGTTAATAATAAAGCTATTGCAGTGAAATTTACAAAATCTTGGTAACTTTATCCATATTCTTTATAAGCTCGTCTGTGTTGCCCGGGGGGGCCCCCCCCGCTCCCCCCCCGTGATTTTACAGCGTAGATGCTCCTTTAAAATTTCACCTAACTATATAAAATTTCCAATCTAAAATCTAACTAATTGTAAGGATCACAGTTTTAAGAGTTTTTTCTGGAAGAAATAGAAAAATTTCGCTGACTTTTGGCCAAGCGAGTGCACGTCCTTTGCTTGAGACGCTGAGACGCGCTGAGGCGAACAGAAACGCTGTTTATGTAAAACGAGGGTTTTGATTTTTTTCCCCCCAATCGCAACCATCCCATCCCAGCGATTCGCACACACATTCGCCCCCTTTTATTCTGTAACGTTTTTTTGGCCCCAAAAAATTTCAGGAACAACGAAAAAGGGTGAATTAAATAATATGCACAGATTTTAACCTAAAAAAAAATCCATGACTAAAAAATCCGATCACCCCTAAAAACTGTGCCCATTTAAACTTTGTCGATAATAACCTCAACACTCTTATTATTGCATCCAGTTTTTTAATTTTGATTAACTTTTTTACCGATGTTACAGATGGGCCTGTGCTAGAAACTCTCCCTAAATTTAAAACTTAACGTGCTATAAATAAAAATCAAGCCATAAACAGTAATTTAACTTTTACTTTACTAGTACTTTTAACCATACAAAAAATATCCAATTTTCAATTAACTAAATATGGTACTTTTGATACTTTCCCTAAAGGGTTTCAAAACGTCATGGATTCCATATGACATTTCCCTATTAGCCAAAAATTGACAAAAACTTTCAGCCATAGGGGGCATCCGCCAGGGCAAAAGTTAAGGCCATACTTCCTTTCACAAGCACACTAACAGTTACACCCCCTTAGAAGACAGGCCACAGGTTTGCCCCCCTTACCCCCCATATCTACTAAGAGACATATCACATGACCCTAATCCCGTTAACCATCCCATTGCCATTATAAAATCTACAAAAAGGCCCTCAGATTGAAGACCTCATTTAACCCTTTAGGTACCAAAGAATCTAACCTATATATCCAATAAGCTTCACACTGAAGCAACTTGGATCCTATTGCTATCTACAATCATAACTTCCTCAACTACACACCATTACTTGCGTTTATGCTTCCCAAAATGATGCCAACGGGTTTTCTTCAAAAATTTCCCCTGATTCCTTTTTCTTGGCTATCTGTCGTGCTAGCCTAGATTTATAGGTGCATATCGATGAACAACCTTAAAGGGCTAGCTAGTCTGTCCCACATATACTTTGCCACATGGAGATTCTAAGACAGATACCATGTTTTTGCTTGCACGGGGGAAAAGCCCTTAAGTGTAAATCGTGGCCCTTTATAGTATTTTTAAAAAAACCTTTCATAATCTGTAATTTTGTTAGGCCTTACATGGAAACATCCCTACTTTGTGCATATTCACTATGTTTGGTCCTTTTTAGGTGGTTAAAATTTTAAAAATGATATGACCTTGCATCACCCCCCATTTGAAGGTTTATTTTCAAATAAGTGGCCTGTGCAGTTGACCAGGTTGCCTACTCCTAAAGCTGACTCTGCCCATGTTTTCAGCAAAATATCATTTGTCTTGGAGAAACCATGCATTATTATAAAAAATTGTTAAGAATTTAATAATTGCATATAGCCTTAAAATATTTTTACTGTATAGCTTACTAGTTGATTTTGCTTTTGGCTTTTGGTTTTTATAATTCCATTACCCTTCCATAAAACGAAGAAAGGGTTTTTTTTTTTTTATTTGTTTTTTTTTGCTTTCTCACCTGGTGCTTTAGCATACTTAGCTTTGGAATGTGTTCAAAGTCATTTCTGCCCAAAAAAGAGAAAAAAAACACAAAGTTCACTGCAAGGACAAAAGCTTTATTTTTAAGCTTGAATTTTACAGTACTTCTAAGGAGCAGTGCAGCAGTCAGTATATTTTTATTGTATCACATTACTAAGTAAACAAAAGTTCAAATGTAACTCAATAATAATAATTCAGAGTTCGGAATATGTTTTAAGTTTCAAGCATAGATATCAAGCAAGTAATAAAACTTTTTCGTTTAAGCCACTATTTTTTCCATAGCAGTAGAATTATTAATTACAATTAGGGAAGCAAATAATTAACGTCTGGAGCATTGGGGAGAACTTTTACTTGGGTCCCCCCCCCTCTGGATCTTGGGCTATTTTTTTTTGGCTGCTTCCGACCTGCCTGTAACTTCAGTAGACATAGGCAAAATTAAGGTAGCCTTAGCATAAGATTTTGCAGATAAGACCGGGACACCTCTAAGGGGCAAAGGGACAAACCAAGTTTAACATACATTTCCCAAAAAAATTTGGTGTTAGACAATGATGATTGAGTGGGGATACCCATCACAATGTGGTTGCCAGAGGTAACTGTAACTGTGGGGCGATTTAGGAGCATCATTACTGGGAAAGTCAACACTAGATTAAAGAGGGCGGCTGGTGAGCCAATCTGCAACTGTAAAACCCCTGGAACCCCTAAATTGCACCATGAGGGCCCCCCCCAATTTATAATTTACCTGTTGAATTTTCATCTAGGACTGAATATCAAAAATGAGTGGGTAGGATTTAAGAAAACCTGGTTTCTAAACTTTTGCTTCAAAAAAGGTTTGTTTTTTCACAAATTCCCTTTTCCCCAAACCCCGCCACCCCTAACTTTTTTGGGCCAAAACCAAAACCAACTGAAATAACACTCGCAATCCTTGGCCTTTACCCCCTGGAGGCAGCAGTGTAATGTAATTTACTCTCAACCACTTGCCTGTACGGAGGCCCTTAAGCCTATGGTTAAATTTAAAGGGCCCAGGAACCAGAACTGTGTCCCGGAGCATGTGGTATGATGTCAAGCCGCCCGCTCTGGATTCAATGAAGAGGTGTTCAGCCGGGGAACTAGGTGTGTTGAGCATTATTTTTTTTTATTTTTCATAGAGGTCCTGAATACCTACCTACCTACTAAGGGAACATAAAAACGGGGAGGCCAAATTTCTGCGGAGCCCAGTATCAAACACTTACTGGGGGGGACCCTATAATTCCTTTGGGAATCTATTTACCCCATCTATGCGGGAGCCCCAATACCCTTTCCCCCTACGGGGGACCCTATATATAAACCTACTGATTGACCCATATTTTTACCTTGAGGGATTTCATACATTGTAGCTACCTACTGAAAGGGGCTTATATAATTACCTATCTACTGAGGGGGCCTCTTTACCCTCAAAAGGGGTTATTAATGGGGACATAAAGCTGCAACCTTATTTAAAAATTATTACATGCATGTCCTCAAAAAGACAAGAAAAAAAGCCAACTAATTTCAAAATATATTTTATAGATTTAAAAACATAAATACAGTAACAAGCTATTACTGAAACCATATCTATGAATGCATAAACAAGATCTCTGACAAGCTCATCCTCAAATAGGATTTCCTCCCCTACGATCCCAGGAACAAAGTCCCAAAATACAATTATATTTCGGGATAGATCCCCCAGCCTTTTTAGCATAAATATCTATAGTGAACTGTTTAAAGACAGACCCCCGATGCTTTTTAAATTGGGTGATCATTAGAGTGTTGACGTTGTTGGCCATCGACATCCGTCGATGTGACCACTCGCAAGATAGCGTGGTCTGGTAATTTGACCGATGACCCTTAAATTATGGGAGACAAAAAACACCTTCATTCTTACACCCAAACAGGGCTGGAGAAGCTGGGGGTTAACTCCACAACAGTCAAATGGATACATGCTACACTTTGGGAAAACACTTGGTCTAAAAGCCCAGAAAAAAAAATCACACACCCTTCACTATCCCTGTCTTGCACCCCCAATGACCCTTAAACCTATACCCACAAATTAAAAATCCAGAAGGGAGAATGATTTGAACCCCATTTTACTTGAAATGGACATGAAAATCCTGTCCTGGAACGCAGCATGGCCCCAAAACCCAGACCCCCAGATTTAAAAAGTGCCGGAAAAGGAGTCTTCAAACCCCATTTTAGTTTTTTTTTTTTACATTGACTATACCCGTCCGGGCCACGCAGGCCCCCAAACCTGCATGCCCCAAATTAAAAAAATGCCGGGAAAAAGGGGTCTTTTAAAACCCTTTTAGTTTTACTGGGGCATATACTGTCCCTTCCTGTTAGCCTTGCCCCTCCATGAGGCGGACCCAAATTTACTTCACTTGGGAAAAACTGGGTTAAGCTCCCGTTCCCCCCAGATGCCCTTTTCTTGGCATTCTTTTTTCATTTTACTTAAAAGTGCTGGGGGAAAAATTTGTCTCTGTATTTTGTTCTTTTCCCATGCTAAACTCCATTTTCCTTGAATAACCTCCATCTGGTCAAGTTTTTCTGTACCTCCCTTTGTCCCAATTTTAGGGGATTTTTTTACCATCTATTTTGTACATGCAAGTTTTTTAGTAGTTTAATTCTAAAAACACTTTTTTAAAAAATGGGTTGGAAATTTCCCACCTTTGTCTTTTTTCTCTTTTTCTTTTGGGTATTAAATGGGTTGTCTAAATACAGGGATTGTTTGTTTTGGGTTAAAAGATCTTGGGCAAAAACAAGTTTTTTTTGCAAAAAGTGCCCCTTAAACCAGTGTCCCACTTATTCCTGTTTTGACAGCACCATAACCTTAAACCCCCTTTGGAAATTGTGAAGAACAAATTTTCTGTTAGAAAAAAATTTTTTTTTTTTATAATAGGACCTGAAGTATTGCTGCTTTTTAAAAAGCACCCTGCCCCCAAAAAAATTATAAAAATGCCTTTACCACTATTAAAAATTGGGGGGAAGGATGCCATTTAAAAAAGCCCAATTTTTTGTTCCAAAGGACCTTTAATAAAAGCTGTACTCACAGCAACATGACCAAAAAAACCCTTTGGACAATGCGAAAATTTCCCAAAGAAAAAGGGGAATAAATGGAATCCCAGTGTTGTCATAAAACCCCCCCTTGGGGGGGGGGGGCCTTTTTGGTTTTTTTAAAGTCCCCCTTTACAGAAAAACCCAGAAAAATTTTTGAACTTTGGGGAAAAGAGAATAAAAATTGCAGTAAGAAAGATCATTTAAAAAAAAAAAAAATTTTTTTTGAGGACCATTTCTTTTTTGAAGGGGAAAGGGGTAAATTACCCCCGGGAAACCCAATCGGTGACCCCCGGAAATTTGGGGGCCCAACTTAAAATAAGAGTCCGGGCCGATTCATCTTGATGAAAGTAAAAAACGACCCAATTACCTGTGGAAAGCCGTTTGGGTTTTGGTCGGGAAATGTTTTTCCTCCAGCTGTGCTAAAGGGTCCGCTCGATATGACACTGGTGCTGGGCGGACAAACCTCTATGGCGTGGCGAGCGAGCTCAGGCCATTCGCCCATTTTGGGGTACCCCGGGAAATCTATTGGGGAGGAACAATACAAAAAAATCGGGTTGAGACCCCAGATAGGTGCACCATGATCTTAAGTGGGTTTTGGGTTGGATGTGTGCCCTGCTTGCAAAAGGTTTGGGGAGGTGGTAAATAAAAATTGCCCGAGGTCACCCATTAGGCTTCTGCCACCCTTTCTGCTTTCTGCCGCTTCGCCTATTGGGACTCTACTGCCCGTCACTTCCCCTGATGTTGTTCCCCCCTGACATTTGGGGGAAAGTGAAGCAAAACACAACAGAGGGCTCCAGTTGATCAATCAGCAAAGGGCTCCATTTCCTGCATTTTTCTCTGTCTTTGGGTGGGGGGTAGGAAATTGCTTTATTTTTTTTGTACCCGGGGGTCCCGGAGGGTGCCACCCAGAATGTTGTTCATTTTTTATGGCCTTAAGCGAGGATCCTGTTGGAGGGAAAGGAGCATCCAAAACATATGTGAAGAAAGGGGCCTTTATTTTTCCCAAACCTCTGGGGTTTAGGGGCACTAGCAAAATGATTTCCTCTTTTCCTCCCCGTTCAAATTCCCCGGGCCCAAACCCTTTTTAAGGGAGGGACGCTGTTCTAGGGAATTCCCCCCCCTTTTTCCCCCGGCAAAAGCTTCAACACAGCCCCGACTTGCCCGGGGATGAAATTTTCCCCGAGAGCTGGCGCCGCCTTTCCCCTTGCCCCGGACCCCGAAACTGCCCAATGAAGGGCCGATGAAATTGTGGGAAAATGTCCCCGGGGCCCTTTTGGGGTTTTACGGAGAGAAAAGCCTCCCCTGTCCCCCATCTTTGGGCCGTCTCCTCCTCCGGGCATGGCGGGAAAATTTTTTTTCAGAGTGTTTCCCAAAGAACGTTTCCCGAACTAAGATCAAAACCCGGGAAAAACCCCATGCTGACAAGGGGGATTGTCCCCACTGACCATTTTGGGGGCTTCTTAAAAAATGGCAAGGCCCTTTTCAGGCCTGTGTCATTCGTAATGCGTAATGGCATTGCGTGCTGCCCCAAATTGTGGGCAAAAAGGAGGTGGGAAATTTCCGTGGTTTTCCCCGTAACAAATGAGACGGTTGAAAGGGGAGGCCCAGCTGACGCTGCAAAGCAGCAGGGGGGGACGAAGAGGGTGCGGGAAAGGCGGAAGTGCAAAAAATTTAAATTCGATCCTTCCTCAGCCCGGGATTCCCCAAACCCGGGGAGCTCTTTTGAAAATTTCTGGGGGCGACAAAGGGTTTATTACATTGCCAAAGGGAAGGGATGGCTCCCCGTCTAACCCATTTAAGGGCGGCCAGCAGATTTGCCCCTTAATTTGCCCCACCACCCTTTGGGCCCGGCCAAAAAGGTTTTTGGGACCCAGCCAGCGCTCGGTTTGTTGCGGAGACCCTCCACAAACTCCTAACCCTGTGTGGGGACGGCCTCCAAGACAGATTAATTTCAAAATGGCCCCCGGGTTTTTCTGGGCACGTATTTCCACCAAACCCCTTGGGGGGAAAAAACCCCCTGCCCCCATCCCTGGGTTTGAAGGGTGCGCCAGCCCGAGAAACCCCCGCCCCCCCAAAAGAAACCAAACCCCTCCCCCCATGGGCTTCACAGAGAATAGCAGCCCTTGGGGCCCTGCTTTACTAGTCCATGTGTGGTTTTTCAGATGGACTTTCCCCCCAGAAAGCAGGGCAAGCGCTTGAAAATTTTAGATGACACGTTGCTGGGCCCGGGCAGGGGCCTTTTTGGGAGAGGAAAAGTGCCGGCATCTGGGTTTTGGGGGGAGGCAAGGGGGGATTTACTGGTGGAACCCAAACTGGGCCACCAACCCAAAAAACCCTTTCCAAGGCCCAAAAACCTGGCAATGCCCCCCCAATTTAAAGGGTTTTTTGGGTTTTGGGATGGTTTTGGGGTTTAAAATGTTTTTTTCTGCTCCCAAACCTGGAAGACAGAAAAGGGTGGCTGCTTGATTTGGGCCCCAAGTACGGGTGCGGTCGTCAAACGGGGGAGGAGAAAGGGGGAGGATGGGGGTTTGGGTGGGGCTGGTGGTACTCGGGCAAAGGGGGGAGGCCGAACGGAGGTGAACCCTCATCATGACCCAAGACAGGGAACCCGGGGGAACGCTTGGGGGGTGGTGGAGGAGGAGGCTTTTTAAACAGAGGGGGTGACAGTGGTTGGGGGGGCCCCGGGGTCTTTTGGCCCTTTTTTTACCAAATGTTGCCCCCCATTTCAACCAAAGCATTCCCCTGCAAGGGGACTAGACTGTTGGTGGTGGTTAAAAACCCCCTAAGGTTTTTTGCCCCCTACTTATTCGTTTTCGGCAAAGACGGCAAAATACATCGCGGGTGAAACAAAAGGGGTTTTAAAGGGAAGGGCCCAGGCCCTTTAGAGGGGCCGGACCTTTTTGACGGCGTTTAAACGAGGGGCGGGGGGTTTTTCGCTGGGGCCGTGGCTGGCCCGGAAAACAATCCCGGGACTTTTTGGACCCCCTCTCCCCCTTTTTTTGGCGGAACCCCTATGACACCCACCCCAACGTCCCTTCCCCCCCGTCCAGTGATGAAGCGGTTTGGAAAGCAAATTCTGCTTTAAAAAAACCATTTGGGTCCGCAATGTTTCAACATCCTCAAAAACACAGGTGATTTTGAGTCCCGACATTCTGCATCCAGGAGGGTGGGGGCCCAAAGCAAAAGGGACTGCAAGGCTTGCCCACCCCCCGGGATTTTTGCTTTATTGGGCTGGCTTTCCTTTTTTCCTCCTCGATGGATCAGAAATGGGCGTCAGAGCAGAGAAAAACATCCCCTTTTTCCCCTTGATCTTTTAAAAATGCCTTCGGGGCCCCAAGGGAATTTTGTCATCAAACAGGTCTTCAGAAAATGGATTATCCCCAGTGGTTTTAAAACACGATTGACATTTTGGGTGCCATGTTGGACCCGGGTGGATGTGGTGATGGGGCATTTGTGGCATTTCTGGGGGGCGAGGAGGTAAGACTGTGGATGCAGGGTTTCATTAACCATGAAGGACGATTTTGGCGACGCTGTTTGTTATGAGATTCCAGGGCCCTGACCCGCGAAATTTTTTAAAAGGCCCCGGTCCCGCAACTGGGCGAAACCGCTGGCATGCGTGTTGTCGCCAGCACTGGAAGGGCACCCTTTCTCGAAACCTCTACCTCCAAGTCCTACCCCCCCCTTTGCTGCTTACCCCCTGAATTTTTTTTCCATGTTCAAAATATAAAAATTTAGAAGGTATGGAAGATTTTTGGAAAAATTCTTATTAAAAGACGGCAAAAAAACAGGGTAATTTTCAAAAACCCAAAACAAAATTGCCCGGCCCTTTAAATTTAACTGCAAAGTAGATCTATCAAAAAACTGGCCTGCGCCCCAAAATGAAAAAACAGTTTCGAAAATGTATTTTTGGATAATTTAAAAAGGGATTTTTTTGGCCCCCTTTCAATTCCCGGGGGTAACCTTAAAAAACAAATTTTTGGGGGTTCAAATTTAAAATGCAAAAGGGGGCTCCCATCAACAATTGGGGCTGGGGGGAAAAGGCAAAAAAACATGGATCTGTAAAAGTATTCAGATAATAAAAGGTATTTTTTTTTGGGAAACCCATCAATTCAACCCATTGGGTTTACTAAAAAAATCTGTATTCCCCAAAATTTTTAAAGGGGGTTTTGGGCCCCGATGTAATGTTTACGTGGGATCCCACAAAAAGGGTTTTTTTAAACACTTTTTTAAAAATTTTCTGATTCAAAAAATTTCAGTCTGAGAGAGCTACGCCCCTTC
>JAODAL010020831.1:0-68523 GCA_025379985.1 Phyllomedusa bahiana
AAAGGGCGATCTTAATAGAGAGCACAGTTTTTTAACCTTAATTATGCAACTGGAAATTTCGATCACCTAAAAACCTTGCCGATTTCAATTTTCGTAAAACGCTCAACACTATTTAGAGATAATAAAATATATAATCAACCCAAACAATGTAGTGAGACAGAATTTATTCACTTCTTTGTCTTATATTTATACACATGGCACCAAATGATTGTTTAATTTTAATTATTTTTTAACTATTTTTTATTTAATAAATGTAACAAAAGTTTAGTTTTGACGTTGCTCAGCTTCTAACTTTAACTCCTCTTTGATCAGAACCCTCTTTTTTCTATCAAAATTTCTTAGCCTTCTTAGGACACTGCTGCCTCCTCCACATACAGAAATATACTCAAAAACTTAAAGACACTTTATAGTCTTTGTCTCCAGTTTGTTTTCTTTTCTGTTATGATCTGGCTGGAAATTATGCAACTCTTCATCACTCCCTGCATTACATAACTTATAACACTGAGGTGAAAACTGCATACATCTCAAATCTAGCAGAGCTTTAAGTGTGCCAAGCATCTGAGAAGATAATCCAAACTCCCACATCAGCACATTTTCCTCATCAAAAGTTCATGCTCAAAACCTCCCTCACTGCCACTCACCATGCCACACATGTCACAAATCTCTTAACTAATAATATAAAATAACTCTTTGATATTTTTTCTTCCTCCTTTGTGCTAACGTACAGATCAAAGATATCAGTGCTGAAGAACTGTCCATCTAATAACAGTTAAAATTGACAACATCCATGAGTAAATGATCTCCTTATCTTCAAGTTGCATTAACGTCCTTTCTTCCTGTATTTCCTCTTGCTCACTTTCAGTCTTTTACACAATAAAATAAGTTTCCAGTCTTCTACCTGCTAACTTTGTTCACTTCTCTTTCTTCTAGTATTTCTTTCCTCAGTTACCCCCGGAACTGGAAAAAAATCTCTTGACCCATACTGTACTGCTATCCCTAGCCTCTAATCTATCCTTCATCTCTAGACTCCTTAAATGCTTTTCCACTCTCGGCTAATCAGCTACATCTCTGTCAACTCTTTTCCTGACCATTTAAAATCTAGTTTCAGGACTTCACAGAAATTGCCCTTAACAAATTTCTGTCTTCTATGACACCTGGATTATCAAGTTGCTCAGGTACAACATTTTCAACATCTATTCAGACCTTTGCTACTATAGCAAAGAATACTGTACTCTCTTAAAGAAGTTGTCTGGCTCCTTTTTATTGTTATAAATTGTCTCAGTATGTGTGTAAATTTTATGTAATGATATATATATAATATATATATATATATATATATATATATATATATATATATACTTTATTAATGGGTTTTGTGTGCTTGTTATATGTTTTTACTATGAAGTGTGTGGCAGTAAGTGATGACATTCCATTCAGAACATCATCCATTATTGCCGCATACACTATGGCAGAGCGGGTTGGCCTGCTGACTAGCACACATGCACAATGGTCAGCAGGCCAGTGCTGCTATAGTATAGCCACCTGCAGCCCTCCTCGAACAAATGCCACACTACTTTGTATAGTGTGACATTCTGTTCAGGGAGGGCGTTGGCCAGCTACACTATAGCAGCACTGGTCTCCTGACCAGCATGCATGTGTATTAGTCAGCAGGCTGTCAGCCAATTCCATTCTGTAGCTACTCGCAGCTTTCCCTGAATGGAACATCACACTATACAGAGTAATGTGACGTTTGCACTGGCAGGGCTGGCCTCCTGACTAGAGCACATCCTCACTGTGTTAATTACTTTATACCGTTTTTGTCATAACCACAGACTGATATTCTACTGTGCAATCCATCTGCAAGGTCCATAATAAACATATTCAAGAGAATAAGGTCCAGGACTGACCCTTGTGGTAACCCACTTATAAAGGTAACAGAATCCTAATATACACTGTTGATAATCACTCTGTGCTTTTCATCAGTTACTTACCTCAATGGAAAAATTTCCCTCATTCTCATTTTACTTGCCAACCTTTTATCAAATGCTTTAGAAAAATCAAGATATTTGAGATCCAACAATTCACCAATGTCCAGCCCAGAACTAACCTCATCACAGAAGCTTATACTTTAAAAAAAATATTAGTAAGGGATTATGCAATCTTTCTGACCGCAACATGCATGATTAAGGTTTAATATAGCCGAAACGTTGCATCAATTTGCCACATTTCCAGATTCCTAAATACATATAAGAAAAATATTTTTTGTTTATTATTGTCTGTAACGTATGGATTCACGAATATAAAGATTATCTTGTATTATCTTCACATGTGCTCTGGATTTTCTATGTTATGAATAAGGGACCAAAATATCCCTTTCACCTGCACCTGTTCCACCAGTACGCCGGGTACTGAATGCTAGACCTATGCTTAGGAATAAAACCTTGTCTTTCATATTGATTAATTTCTCAGGATACGGGGGTGCATACCATCTGGACTTGATGATTTGTTTACTTTACAAATTTTGTGACAGTGCTGCACTTCTTCAACAGTTAACAAACAGAGTTTGGTCTGCAAATCCAAAAAGAATTTGTAGAAAAAATAAACACAGGTGCACACTGGTGTGGCAGCAAAATGCAAACACAATATAATATCAGCAACACTCTACTAGCAGTAATAAACAATTAGCATCTCAGAAAACCTTGAAAAAATTTGCCAATAACAGAGGCTAAACTTATTGTTCCAGGACTCAATATTTGACTCAATATTCAATTAGAATATAAGCACCACATTTGTAATGCACCAGTAATGTAGAACAGATCCTATTATTATAGAGTCTGGTACTAGTAGGCTATTTTTAGGTCAAAATGCTGCCCGAAATCCGACGGCATTTTGGCATTGCTGGATTGCGGCAGGACTGCAGTTGTTGGCAAAGATTTGCACAAAAGCCACAGTCAGTTTTTGGAGCAGAATCCGGCAGAATATACAACATGTTGCATATTCCGTGGGATTTTAAACCCAATGGTAAAAAGAATGATCAGGGTACCACCAGATTGTCAGCAGATTCAAAATACTGAATCCGCTGAAAATCCAATGGCATTCCTGTGCTGTGTAGACCTACGTGGCCACTCTGCATACACAAGAACATCCTACTCCAATAGTTTCTAATTTGTCTTTATTGCTGTGGCCTCCCTGGATTCCTCATTATAGACAATCATTATCATTTGGCTCCTAGCCTTGGCTCCATAGGCTATCCAATACTTATTTTGACATTCCACAAGTGAATGCGATTTATTTGCAATCTTTCTGACTGCAACATGCATGATTAAGGTTTAATATAGCCGAAACGTTGCATCAATTTGTCACATTTCCAGATTCCTAAATACAGATAAGAAAAATAGTTTCTGTTTATTATTGTCTGTAATGTATGGATTCACGAATATAAAGATTATCTTGTATTATCTTCACGTGTGCTCTGGATTTTCTATGTTATATGAATAAGGGACCAAAATATCCCTTTCACCTGCACCTGTTCCACCAGTATGCCGGGTACTGAATGCTAGACCTATGCTTAGGAATAAAACCGTGTCTGTCATATTCATTAATTTCTCAGGATACGGGGGTGCATACCATCTGGACTTGATGATTTGTTTATGTTACAAATTTTGTGACAGTGCTGCACTTCTTCAACAGTTAACAAACAGAGTTTGGTCTGCAAATCCAAAAAGTATTTGTAGAAAAAATAAACACAGGTGCACACTGGTGTGGTAGCAAAATGCAAACACAATACAATGTCAGCAGCACTCTACTAGCAGTAAAAAACAGTCAAAGAGAACATTTTTTGGAAAAGAATTTCTCCTACTTTTAAATACATGAAAACATGAGGTTCATAGTATAAATTTTTGATCAAAACTGTAAGTGTACATCTGCCAACACCAAGGCAACCTACAGATGGGAACCTACTATATATAAAAAGTGTGAAGGAAAGTACATTTTTGTCATCTCTCTTGGTGCCTGCTCAGACCTCTACATTTCAGAGAGAAAAGATTCCAGCTCTAAACTGCTCTTTACTGATTTAAAAAGCCTGTGCAGTTGGGCTGAGTGCAAAAATCCAAAAAGGGGCCAGCCACTCCCCCATATAAACAGTCTACAAACAGAGTTCAGTCTGCACACCCAAAAAGATTTTTTAGAAAAATAACCATAGGTGCAAGCTGAGGTGGCAGCAGAATGCAAACTTTATGTGGTGGAATATACCAAGCGGATATATTTGGTTGCATAGACTGTTACTTTTGAAAGATATTGGGGCAGATTTATCAATAGTGTCTAACTCTTAGACAATGTAAACTTAGACGAGACAGTCTTACAATGCGCCCCATTTATCATAGTGTTCATAAATTTGGCACAGGTTAAAACTGTCTATTCTAACTTTGTACCACTATTAAGATGGCTTAATTTTATGGCACAAACTGCAACAAAACTCTGGCACATTTTGTGGGCTCATTAAGCCACGCCCCTTTCAGGTGAAACCCCGCCCCTTTATGAGATCAAGTCCCTTTGTAAGATGAGGTGCACAAGCATCTGAAACTGTCTAAAACACATAGTACATGTGGCGAAAAGCTTGTAAGACATTATTTTTGGTGCAAATTGAGCCAGAATTCTACCGCAACTGCCTTGATAAATCTGCCCCATTGTTCTTCATTGTATGAGTGTATATGTTGAATAAGGTAGCGCGGATGGCAATTTCTTACAGTTTTTATTTACAATCCAATCAGCAGCACTTTACTAGCACTAAAAAACAGTCAAAAGGAACTTTTAAATACATGGAAACATGAGGTTCTTAGGGTGACATGTCCCATTAGAGCTGCACCATTTCTTGGTGTATTTTGCAACAAAAATCTGTTGACACCGTATATCTATATAAATGAAATGTCGGTCACCAAGACCAGGAGCATTTGACACTTTTGCATGTGCCTAAAGTAGACGCATCAAATATGCTAGCAATGATATGCTATGCGCCATTTTTTGGTATACGCCTAAATTAGGTGCATTAAATATGCTATAGAAGGAATACCACACGCCAGATTTTTGGGAGGTTCATTTATTCAGGCACATTATACACTCACTTAATGCACCTTAAAACTGGCATGGAAGCGCCTTTTTTCTGACATGTCGCCATTAGTGTACTTTTATCTGTAAAGTGGAGGTGTAAATAGACAGAGAGGTAACGTATAGATTAGTTTCCGATCTGTATTGAGGTCACCTTGACGTTCTCAGATTCTCAGATTCTCAGATTTTTTAATAAAAAATGTACACTAAAAGTGTACGTTTTCGTGTATTCAAAAGTAGCAGAAATGCTTTTCCTAAAAATTCCTATATTCCCTTTGACTGTTTTTTAGTGCTAGTAGAGTGCTGCTGATTTGCATTTTTCTACCACAACAGCATGTAAAAATGTTTATTTTTTGGATGTGCAGATCAAACTCTGTTTGTAGACTGTTTGTATGGAGGAGTGGTTGGCCCCCCATTTTGGTTTTTGCACGCCGCCCATCTGCACCGGGTTTGTAAATCAGTATAGAGCAGTTTATAGCTGGAATCTTCTCTCCCTGAAATGTATAGGTCTGAGCAGGCACCAAGAGAGATGACAAAAATGTACACTAAGAACCTCATGTTTTCATGTATTTAAAAATAGCAGAAATGCTTTTCCAAAACTATCCTATGTTCCCTTTGACTGTTGCTTGGCTTTCCTTTGTCATGTCTCTTCACCTGCTACTGCAGAAGGAATAAAGTAAATCTCTCTTTTTCTAGTTTCACTGTATTTTTCTTCTTTTTACCTATTTTCTTCTCATAATTTTAAATGCTGTATTTTTTTCTTTTTTATTGACTGCTTTGCATTGTTGTTTAACTGCATTGATTTTCTTCGTTTTCCTACTATTTTATTCCTAAGAGGTATGCATCTATCTCATTGAGAACTTAAAATTGTTTTAAAAATTCCTAATTTACTGCTTTCTTATTTTTGAAGAAATTGTCCCCCCACTCAGCCAAATTAAGATGTATCTAAGCTGATTGAACTTTATTGTCCTGAAGTTCAGTGTTGCTGTAGCACTTTGACAAAACACCCTTTTAAAGGATAAGTGGAAATGTATTATATTGTGGTCACTAACCTGCAACTTTATTATTCTGTCAGGTCTGTTGTTTAATATGTTCAAAGGGGCCTTCTCGCTAGTCGGGTCTAGCATCACATTGGAAAGGTAACCTAATTGTCAAAATTTTCAAATACCTTTCCCCAAGGTTCAGTTTCCTAATTTAGATCTGGGGAGTTTAAGTTCACCGCAACAACAATGTCATTGTGGCTTGCTACCACGTCCATTTGTCTAAATAGTATATGTTCAGTTGGTGGCTTATAGAAAACTCCTAATTGAATTGTATTATTGTTTTTACCTTCATGTATTTCTGCCCATAACTCTACATACTAAATTCCTATACAAATATTGTCCATAGTATGGGTTTCAGACAGATTTTGTCATAAAAGCAAACACCTTCTCTTCCCAATGATTTTTCTAATCCTTTCTAAGAAAACTATAACCCTATAAGTTAATTTCCCAGTCATAGCTATCTTCCAGCCATGTTTGTTATTCCTACTGTGTCATATTTTCCTCAATAATTAATATCAGCATTAGTAATTACATGTAATCAATTTTATAGGTCCAACTCATGCCATTGGTCGGCATGGAAGGTAGAGGACCTTGCTAATTATTTCAACCCCTTCCTCCACTCCTTTCCTTGATACATTAGCAAGTCCCAGTTCTCCCTCTTCACTATCTTAGATGAAATATGTGTAGATGTCCCCAGTTTAAACACTCCTTCAACCTTCTATCTCTTGTCTCCTCAAAGCATGACTGCACCCTCACAAATCTAGTTGCAGCCTATTCCTACTGTAAAGCCTTTAACCAACAGAGAAGTTGGCCCAGTCAACCAAGAACCTCAACTCATCCCTCCTACAATAATATTTGAGCGACTTATTTAATTTTATAATATCTCATTTTCTCTCTGGTATGGTGTTCAGATTTATATTCTGTCAGTATCATCAATACCATTGACTGCTTACTAAGGATTCTGCCAAATCATACTATTACCATTCCATCTACTAATTTAATCCTTCCCTATCTCTGTTTTAACTCAGTTCTCCACATGGACACTTGCAAAGGGTGTAATTTACCAACCTTTTGTATAACCTTTTGAATGCTACAATATCAGCTCCACCTAATAATCACTCCCATATAATTTAAATGAAAATCGTAATTGGATAGAGAACTACTGTATCATCAGCATTCCGGTTGGATCTATTTCAGGGCAGCTTAAAGTTCCTTGTATTTTCTTTATGTGAATCAATACAAGCTTCTTTCAGCCTAGTGGGAAACAACACCTCTCCAAAGAGTTAAAATTTCTGTTTCAGACACATGCTGACATCAGAGTCAGGGGAAGCTCTTCAATACATCTTTTGGAAATTCCAGTTAAAAGGATTTTCTCACCACGCTGTTTCACAGAGTTTTGGCAATTTCGCTTCTACTCTGTCTCCAGCATCTTAAACTCCTCCTCCGACAGTACAAGAGATTGTTATCTCTAACAAGATTTCAGATAAAGATATACTTTTCAGTCCCCACACCACATGTACCTTTTGTTTAGTAAAGCTAATGTTGTTAGATATAACTAGTTTGCTTCAATCTCAGTCCTTCATTGCAGTGACATCACTCCCTGCTCTCCGCTCTCAGCTAATCAGATAACAGATGTCGGTCTGGTGTGCAGGTAGCCATAGAAATCTGTGTGCACTTCAGAGCACATACAAAACACTCTCACCTTATGACTAAAGTAATATCCATTGACAAATGTATTTAGAAAAAGTCTTCATTTAACTGTCGATTTATGCGTAAAGCTTATCTTTGTAGAGAGAAAACCTCTTTAAAGGGGTTTTATCGTTACAAAGATCATGTCTCAGATTATGGGCACAGTAAAAATAAGCACTTTTGTAATTGGGTCGCATTACCTCTGTCACTTGGTTTAGCAGATATGAGCATCTCTGTAAATCTGTCTTCTATTTCTGCTGTTGCTGGTCAGAAAGCCCCCTGGTCGATTCTCGCACCCTAGACACGCCCCCTGCACTGTGAGTGGCTGGCTGACATTGCATTCAGCCTGTTGGGATATGACCCTAGACAGGAAATGCCCCGGCCACGCCACCTGCACTGTGATTGGCTGCCTGCACACTCTGTGTTTACTCCCCTCTGAGCTGTTAAAATTGATAGTGAAACCAAGGTCTGCTGCCTCTATGTACATCTCCCAGCTTTAGGGCCAATGTTCTGGGCAATTACTGGCTGTTTAAGGGGCTTTTGCCAAGTGGTTGTTTCACCTCCTCACAGATCCAGTCCTTAAGCTGCTACTTGGAAAAGAAGGCGTTCTGTTCCTCAGATCGAATGCAAGCCCCGCCTTCTTATGATGTCATCACCTGTAGTGTATAACATAAGGATTCACCACTGTGTCTGCATAAGCTGCTTGTATAGTACAGTGCTTAGGTGATTAGCCCCGCAAGACGGAGGTTGGGTGTTCAAGCCCCATCATTTGTTTTTGTTTTTTTTTTTCTTTAAAATTTGTACACATATGTAAATATATGAAAATATATGTGTAGACATCTATAATTTTAATAATATACACACACAAAGCTCCCCTATATAGTGCCCCTATCCTGCAGTCACACCAAGCACTTCCAACATATGTGATACAATGCATTTACTCTGGGGATGAGACATGATATAGGGGAGCTATGATGTGTATATATATCATTATAGAGATTGACATTTATACATTGGTCTCTCTACTTATGTGTAGGAATTTTTAGGGGGGAAAAAATATCCCTGTGAGGGACTAGAACTCCAAACCCTTTCGTTGAAAAAAATAACACTATCATTGCTCAGTGCTCTACCTCTGCACCACCAGAAACCCAAGTTAGTTACAAGCTGAGCGGGGCCCTTCTCTCAAAGCTGATTTGATTCTCTCCCCACTGTTTTCACTCACATGTCACTGACAGGAAGCAGAGATCTTTACTTGAAGCTGACATTTGTAGTTGAGTACAGATCTCTGCCTGTTGTCAGTACAATTTGGATGAACACCACTAGAAGGAACAGCTGCTGGCTTTCAGTTGTGTGTAAACTAAGACATATGACAGGTGCTTGCTGGAGTTTGAAGCCTCAAGGCTGCAGACATAAGCAGGCAGGAGGCTACAGAGCTGTTAACCCAGACAACCTTCTGCACCCCCTGTTTTTAAACAAAAATCATGATGTCACATTTTCTTCAGTGAGAGGGGGACACACCTCCTGGGAGGAGAGACACGCCTGCTGAGAGGAGAGACTCGCCCCTGGATTTCAAACTCAATCTGAGAAAATTAGCTGAATAGCACGAGCAGCTCAAATGATAACATCCCTTTAAGCTCTCTTTATTAGTCAGTGATTAAGGCTCTAATTCAAGACCCGTTTGTTTCGACATCACCTTGGATCCACTTGCATATCTATTGAATCATTTGAGAAAGAATTTTTGTAAATGTATTTCCAGGCTACACTAGCACATCTTCACAGCAATCCCTCTTGCCCCTGTTCTGGAAAAATACAACCTCTCCTTCCATAATGGATTTCACTCATATTATGTATGCTCCATAGAATATTGGAATACTTCTTAATGTCAACATGATGGAGAAATTCCAGTGTACCTGGATTCTGTGGGAGTCTTATGTTCCATTTTTACAAGAATCCTTGCAACCTACTTTTCCCTCTTCTCTTTCCACAGGTTTCCCTCTTTTTACCCATGTACTATTATAATTAGAGATGGGCGAATTTCTCAAAAATTCGGTTCGGTCACTTCGCCGAATTTTCCGACAAAATTCGTTTCGGTCCGAATTACTTCGGCACGAATCACGTTAAAAAAACCCGCTATTTCCAGGCTGCCCAGAGCCTGCAGGGTGCGTAAGAACGTTGTGCCATGCTTAAATATGCAGAGGGACTTGGTTTGGTCTTCATACAATGTTGTGTTTTTAGTATGACACGCACATGACTGCCGCCGCTTTTTAGAATCGCTTCACTATAAAATGCCCTGGGCACTTATGTGGTGCAAAACTTGACTGCAAAAACTGAAGCATGACGTAGCCTTATAAAGTCATGGTAGCATGCAAAAGCTGGAAAAAAAAACAAACTGAGAGCTCAGGTGGCAACATTAGTGACAGAGTGTGGAGGTGACGCGGCAGCCACAGGCAGCTATGAGTGTCAGACAGTGGCAACAATGACATTCTGGAAGTGCAAAACAGTACCAGGCCCGCAGAGTGGGCACAATGACACAGTGTGGAGGTCACGGTGGCAGCAGCATGAGGTCAGGCAGTGCGCACAATGACCAATCTGGAGCAGAGCAAAAAAGGAGTAGGCCAAAGAGTGGTTACAATGACACAGTTTGGAGGCACGGCAAGGAGCAACAGCAGCAAGCAAAAGGTCAGAACAGTGGCACAATGAACACAGTGTTGGAGGGCAACGGCAGCAGCCACATCAGCAGCAATGAGGGTCAGACAACGAGTGCACAATGACAAATTCTGAGGTGGCAAAAACAGGAGTAGGCCACAGTGTGGAGGTCACGGCAGCAGCCACGGCAGCAGCAATGAGTCAGACATGGCACAATGACACAGTGTGGAGGTGCACGACAGGAGTTCACGAAGCAGCAGCATGAGGTCAGAGAGTGGAGCCCAATGACATCTGCAGGTGGGCAAATTAGTATTAGGCCACAGAGCGGCACAATGACTGAGAGCGGAGGTCACGGCGGCAGCAGCATGAGTCAGGCAGTGGCCACATATGACAGAGAGTGGAGGTGATGGACAGGAGCAACAGCATGAGGTTCAGAGAGTGCAACAATGACATTCTGGAGGAGGTCAAAAAAACAGTACCAGGGCCCAGAGTTGCACAATGACACAGTGTGGATGTCACGGCAACAGCAGCAGCAGCATGAGCACATAGAGTGGCTCAATGACAGAGTGTTGAGGTGGGGGTGGGCAAATCCAATCCCTGGTAAAGACGGGGTAGGCATAATGGGAGAAACTATCAGCAGGATGTGTGGCATCAGGCGGGTGGCGCATCAAAATATTGCTGAGGCAGGTAGATTGAACCCAGACTGCCGCCTAAGGCATTGGTGTGTGGAAATCAGGCCCGATCCACGCCTGATTCATCTTTGACAAAGGCAGTCGTTCAAATTTCCCTGGACAAGCGGGTTTTTCTACCTGGTGGTAACGATGGCCCCCAGCCGCACTGAACACCCGCTCTGATGCCACCACTACTGGCCGTGCAGGACAGCTTCTCCACTGCAAACTCGGCAAGTTGCGGCCCACACAACCAGTTTGGCTGCCCAGTAGTCCAGCGGATCTTCTAACTTGGTGGCAGAGTGCTGTCCCAAGTGGCCATCAACCAGTTGGGTTCAGGAATGCTTCCATGTCCCTGCTGCTGCTGCTGCCTGTGACTGCCCTCCTCACTAGCGGGTGAAAGGAAGCTGCCATTATGTGAACTACCAACTTAGTTACTGCTAGGAGCCTGGTACTGCTCCTACCCCCCCACCTTCCACCCCCATCAGCCCGCGGCAGTAGTACGTGAGCGCTGATAAACCCCCCCGGTCAGACCTGTCAGAGGAGGACGATGCCGCACATAGGCAGCGCAACTGATTACGGAGGAATTCCCTATAGTGATTTGAGTTAGTCTTCCCCTCGTCAATAGCTGGGAAAAAGGCTCACCATTTTGGACCGGTAGCGAGGGTCCTATAGGGTGGAGAGCCAGAAGTCATCCCTCTGCCGGATGCTGACTATGTCGGCTGTCACTAGCCAGCAAATAAGTGCATGCTGCGGGAACATCTGCACAAGTGAACTCCGAGGGGCTCCCTGCCTCCCATTACCACTGTATACTGCCACGGTGCTTGGGATTTCATACTGCCTCGTCTTCCTCATCTCCATCCACCTCCTCCAGCTGCTCCTGCTCCTCCTCTCTTGTCACCCTGGGTAGAAAAATCCACTATTATTCACCAGACAAAATGCTTCTCTCCAATGTCCTCCTCCTCCTCCTCGGTCCATTTCAGTCCCCACCGGACTCATGTGGCCACGAGAGTAGTTCGCCACATCTCCAGTCCCATGGGCCCAGACAGATTTTTCAGCATCTGTTTCCAGGACATGAAGCAAGTGGAAGACGTTATTCATCCCGTAGAATCCTGGCGACTGGACAAATAACGTGGCCTTCCTCGAATGCCTCAACAAACGCAGGTGTCACGCATGAGCTGCTCCTCACGGCTGACATCAGAAGTTACACAGGGGAGTACTTCTGTCTGCCTGGATCATCAAAAATCGTAATATGGCCTTTCTCTGTTCAAACAGTCGGTCCAACATGTGCATGCTGGGAATTCCAGCGGGTGGAAACATCGCATATCAAGCGTGCTGGGGGAGGTCCGTTCTGGGTGCCGCTGCAACTACGAGAGGGTGGGTTCCTGGCTTGTACGAAAGGATAAAGTGCATGCACAGTTTTCCTGGCCGATTTTTCAGAATGTTTCTGAAAGATCGGGTGGAAGACTTCAGGAACCTTTTTACAACCATATTGAAACACGTGCGCCCCATGGCAGGGCGCATGGAACCAATCCCTCCTCGGTGCAGCGCGGACACCAGGTTTTCCTCCATTGTCCCGTACACCATGGTTCCGATTTATTGCAGTGGCGCGGAGAAAGCCACACATCGATTTCTTGCTGCATGACGCGGAGCAGTTCCTCCCCTGTGGTGACTTCATTCGCCGAGGCACGCTATGTGTAGAACTGCGTGACACAGCGTGCCCTACACATGTGGTATGATGGAGCAGTACTTGTGGAGGTTTCTGAGATGGTGGTGGTGGTGGAGGAGGAGGAGGCGGACATTGGCGCAGGAGCAGCAGTTTGACAACGTGGAGGAGAAAGTCGTCGTCCTCCTGTCCAATTGTTGGTGTGCCTAGGGTGGGGACAGGAAGCACATTCAACCCAGTGGACCGTAAAGACATGTAAAAAAACTGGGCCTGACCGTAGTTTAACAGCTCCCAGACGTCCCGCGCTGCCGTGTACCTTGGAACAAAACGATAAGCTCAATGACTGACCCACTTCTTCTGTTCTACATATTTGATGAAGTGCAGGTACTGCCTTTTGGAAAAGAAATTTACGGCTTGGAAACCTCTCCATCTCGCTCGGCACAAGCCATTAGTTTCTCTGAATGGTGCAGAGACCTCATTTGGAAAGGGGAGGGACTGCAGTACCAAACAACTTGGACAGGAGCAACACGGACAGCTGCTGCACCATAGGAGGTGGACGCATACTGTTGTCTCTTTACAAACCGCCTCTCTGAATGAACTACTGCTGGCGCCATGAGTAGCGATGGAGCAGGATCATTCTGGACCGGAGAGGATGTCAAAGAGAAACAGCTGCCATCCTGCAAGGGGTGGGCGGCCTTGGACTGGGCTGAAATGAGCCATGCGTGCCACTGGCCGCTGCTGCTGCAGCAGTGGCAGGAATGGGACCACCACATCTGAGCCACGTTTCTCCCAGGCCACCGGATGGTGAACGCTGCAGTGTTGACGCAGGGCCGTTGTGCCAACCTTTAGCTCCCTGGCCACGCTTCATTCTGGCCCACATAGATTCTGACATATAAACCCTAGTCGGCACCTCCGGTGTCTTAGCAAAGAACTGCCACAACCGCCGAGTAGCTGATATTTACCGCAACCGCGTCCGCACTGAGTGACTACTGCCGCCGATCTCTCGCTGAGCCCCTGTGCCGCTACTTGACATTGGACCTGCGAAGCGGGTTTTCTAACCCCGTGGCGCCGCTTGGCTCCTTCCCGACCTCACACTGCTGCCTATCCTACCCCACTGCTGACTCACGGCCACACAACCACCACTTGCTGGCTGCGCCGCTGCTGACGCGCAAGCTGACGCATCTTCTCCCTGAATAAACCCCCCCGAAATGGGGGGGGATGAAGCCCATGCTTCAACCGGCTCCCAAGTGCGGGTCGGCTACATCATCATCTATTTGTGTTTCATCGTCACAACAGTCCTCATCACCGGTCTTGGTAACCGAGGCAGACATCACACCACATGAACCTCCCATGCCACTCTCCACCTCTATCGCTTTGCCGCCTACTGCAAAAAGCTGGGGATATTGGGCCGCATTCTCTTCGCTGCCCAACGTAGCTTGCTGACTGCCCTCCTCAAATTGTTTCATCCCGCTATATAGTGGCGCTGGAGCCCAAGACGCACAGAGTAGATCACTGGCCTGAGGGAACTGATGGGACAGAGGGCGAGGCTGAGGACAGGTGAAGGCCGCTGACCCCTCCCCAGTCCCGGGCCATGCAACTAAGTGTTGTGTCTGAGTTCCCACCGACTCATTGGCTGGGGTTTGTCAGATGTCATCTGGTGAGGAAGAGTATGACCTAGTCAACCAATCAAGAACCCTTGGGTTGCTGAACAAACACAACCCGACGGGCCGATAGATACAGCGGCAGTTTTGTGGCCTCACCACGAGTGAGCCCCTGCTCGGGGGCGACGTCCCCTTGCTGTGCTGCGACCTGGTCCCGTTCAGAAAATGTTTTGCCCACTTAGCCAACTCGCAGTTGCAGATCCTGCCACCTCTCTGTCTGACATAATGTTTGTTCTAAAATGTACAGACACTGTTTGATAAGCTATCTGTATAGGAATAAATATACACCCTGTTTTGACTCCAAATGAACCCAGTAACAAGCTTGGGTAACCCTTGGATTATAAATTGCGCTCCACAAATGCCAGGGGACAAATTTGCACTTGTATGTGTCGTTATACAATCACTGTGTGTTTTACACTAAATGTAAAAGAGCACAACAGGCCTTAATTAACCTTCGCTACTTGTTGAATTAGCTACAAGAAAAATTATATTATTTCGTGTTTGAAAAAGACGGTTTATTTTGTCAGCACAGCAAGCAAAACAAACGCTGTAATGTCACCCCTGGATGTAAAATTGGCGCCAAAGATTGATCCGCACAAACTAGTAGCCGTGGTTACAATGCGTGTTTTGTCTACCCACACAACAAGAGATACATTGTAATTAGCCTTTGCTTGTGAATTGAGGCTACCAAAAAAATTATATATATTTTGGCGTTGAAAAAAGAACGTTTATTTTTGTCAGCACACCAGCAAAACAACGCATAATTAACCCCTGGATGTAAATTGAGCACAAGAATTGAGCCGACAAACTAGTAAGCGTTACAATTGCGTGTTTTCTACGCCAACACAACAAGAGATACAGTTGTAATTACCTTTGCTTTCTGTGAATTAGGCTACAAAAAAAATATATATATTGCGTTGAAAAGACGGTTATTTTAGTCCATCACAACCAGCAAAACAACGGGGCTTATAAACCCCAGGATGTAAATTGCGCCAAAGAATTGAGCCGCCCAAACTAGTACTTTGTTAGCGTGTTACAAATGCGTGTTTTCTACCCACACAACAAGAGATACAGTTGTAATTATCCTTTGCTGTGAATTATCTTACCAAAAAAAAAATATATATATTTGGCGTTATGAAAAAGACGGTTTTATTTTTGTCAGCACACCATCAAAAACAACGCTTAATTAACCCCTGGGAAGTAAATTGCGCCAAAGAATTGAGCCGCACAACAAGATAGCTTTTAGCTTGTTACAATTGCGTTTTTCTACGCCACGAGCAACAAGAGATACAGTTGTAATTAGCCTTTCCTTGTGAATTAGGCTACCTAAAAAATATATAGATATTTGGGTTTGTATTAGACTGTTTATTTGTGTCAGCACACCAGCAAAACAACGCTTAATTAACCCCTGGATGTAAATTGCGACATAGTATTGAGCCGCACAAACTAGTAGCGTGTTACAATTGCGTTTTTCTCTAACGCCACAACAAACAAGAGATACAGTTGTATTAGCCTTTGCTAGTGAATTAGAGGCTACCAAAAAAAATATATAAATATTTGGCGTGAAAAAGAAAAACGTTTATTTTTGTCAGCGACACCACAAAACAACGCTTATTTTAAGCCCCTGGATGTAAATTGTGCCAAAGATTGAGCCCCAAAAACTAGTAGCGTGTTACAATTGCGTGTTTTCTACGCCACACACAAGAGATACAGTTGTAATTCACCTTTGCTTGTGAATTAGGCTTACCAAAAAAAAATAAATATATTTGGCGTTGACAACGACGGTTTATTTTTGTCAGCAACACCAGCAAAACAACGCTTAATTAACCCCTGGATGTTATATTGCGCCAAAGAATTGAGCCGCACAAACTATTAGCGTGTTTTACAATTGGTGTTTTCTAACGCCATCACACAAGAGATACAGTTGTAATTAGCCTTTGCTTGTGAATTAGGCTACCAAAAAATAATATATATATTTGGCGTAGAAAAAGAAACGGATTTATTTTTGTCAGCACACGGCAAAACAAAACGCTTAAATAACCCTGGAAGTAAATTTGGCGCCAAAAGAATTGAGCCGTCACAAACAAGGTAGGCGTTGTTTTACAATTGCGTGATTTCTTCGCACACAAACAAGAGATACAGTTGTAATTAGCCTTTGCTTGTGAATTAGGCTACCAAAAAAAAATAAATATATTTGGCGATTGAAAAAGAACGGTTTATTTTTGTCAGCACACCACAAAACATACGGCTAATTAACCCCGGATTTAAATTGCGCCAAGGAATTGAGCCGCACAAAACTAGTAGCCGAGTTACAAATTGCGTGTTTTCTACGCCACCACCACAACAAGAGAATACAGTTGTAATTAGCCTTGCTTGTGAATTAGGCTACCAAAAAAAAAAAATATATATTTGGCGTTGACAAAGACGGTTTATTTTTTGTCAGCCACACCAAGGCAAAACAACGCTAATTAACCCCTAGATGTAATTGCGCAATAGAATTCAGCAGTCCCCAAAAATGAAGTGGTTTTGTATTGAAACAACGCTGTTT
This sequence comes from Phyllomedusa bahiana, assembly GCA_025379985.1. NCBI lineage: Eukaryota > Metazoa > Chordata > Amphibia > Anura > Hylidae > Phyllomedusa > Phyllomedusa bahiana. Next base: position 17,025 of record JAODAL010020831.1, read on the forward strand.
CTTTAAATGAATACAACAGGAACTGCTGTAGATCCCACTTTGGGATATTGAATGTAATATGCAGCTGCAGTGGAGCGCACACTGGATTTCAGATCAATACCCCAAAAAATCAGAAATAGAAATTCAGAGAACAGACCCCCCCCCCCCCCACCTCCTCCTGAGACAAGCTGAGTACACCCCACAGAAACGCTGTATAAAAATCAGTTCTTCAGAAATCGCTATCACCCGCAGCAGCACCTCCCTGTCAGTACAGTGAGAGGAGTGTGATCTCCCAGCGGCACGCTCAGGTCTTTATATAGTGCGTTGACGTCACAGATCCCGCCAGGTCTCTAATTGGCTTCATCTCTGCACATGTCATCAGGCTATGCCCTTCTTCTCCCAGAGTGCTTTGCCCCATGTAGCGCCATGTGCTCGCAGGCCATTTTAACAATCAAAAGCACACTTCGTTCACACTAACCCCGAAGTACCCCAAAGTCGACTTCGTTCCGAACCGAAGTTTTCCTGAAATTTCCTAAACGAAATTCCACTTCGTTTGAATCGATTCGCCCATCTCTAATTATAATCTCATAATGAACTCAAACTATTGTAATACTGTGTACTCCTATTTATCATCTTCACTCTTTATACCTGATCATAGCTTCCATTTTTTTTATGTTTTCCTTATTTGAAGAGAAAACCCAGTTTAAAAGTAAATGTGATTAATTTACTAACTGCTGACATGTGTGACCAGTTCAGAATGAGGTCATTTACTCTACATAATGATAATGTGCTTATCTCCTCTTTTCTGACCCATCAAGCTTTATTTGTATGTCTTTTCATATTTCTATTTTAACTTGGTGACACATAGAAAAATATTAAAATATGCAAATACATGTGTTGACTTTCAAATGTTCTGTATTTTTTAAAGTACAAAGTTTCACTAAAATGCATACCATATTTGTAAAAACAATTTGTATCCATTCCATTGCAGTAGCTTGTACAGTATATATAGGATGTACAGTTTAGGTCATCAGCGGTGGGTGTATAGTTGTAGAATATTTTTTTACATTTTTTTGTATACATTTATTTATGTACATAATTATTTTTGTTTAGACACTTTTTATATTTGCATAATTATGACCACTTTCTAGTTTCAGCATCAGCAACCCATAACTCATTAAGAAAGTTATGTTTAATGAGCTGGCTTGATGGGTACAGAAGGTGTGCAATGGGCTGACTGCCCACATATTCCTCAATGCTGTCATGAGTATAAGGAAGAATTGATCAGAACTGCAAGGGTGGCTGGGTCAAGGGTGGCAGTATTTATGAAATTACGCAATGTGTGATCTGTTCATGTGCTGCTGTGTTGAAAGCGTATCCTTAGTGTGAAATGGCATCAATGTGAATAAGCGGCATGGATGTAAGAGGTGAACATTAGTATGAAGGTGAATGAGGGTAGACCAACAGGCTGGAGGTGCAGCTGCTCACCACCAAAATAAACCAGGGGTGGATGTGTGTCAGTGAACCCAATTGGAAATGTGGCTCTGATGGTCACTGCACCTCTGCTGACAAAGTTACATTTTTAAAAAAGGCTTCAGTTCTGATGGCAGTATTGGAATTGGACCTCTGCTGATTTGAAAAGGGTTGTTTTCGCCAAGGTTTCATGTTTTCTGCTTTATTAAACAGATGTGTCAGGTGAGAAACATCAGAGAACAAACACTCTGCAACCACTACTGGAAGAAAAGTTTGTGATGGCAGTGTTATGGTCTGGAGAATGATTTTATGGTATTCCCCCCCCCCCCCCCCCCCCCCCCCCCCCCCCGCCCCCCTCCCCCCCTCCCCCCCCCCCCCCCTCTGGGTTAACTCATTCAAGTCCATGGCACTTTCAACCAATTTGGGCATGACTTCATCCTTGCAAATCACGTACAACAACAAATGCTGTTGTGTTCCAGTAAGACAATGCAACATGTCCCACAGCTAGAAATCTCTAAAATTGGTTGCAAGAGCATGATCAGGACACATAAGTACTATGTCGACCCTTTAATTTTGTAGACTATAACCCAATTAAGCATTTGTGGGACTACCTCGATCATCATATTTGCGCTTTGGATCCTCCCACATAAACCCTTCAACAGCTGTGGGATGTGGTCAGCATGGCTCAAGCTACTTGTGACAATCTACCAGGACCTTATTCTGTCATTCTCAGTCCATCTAGTTGCTGTCAGCGCATAATATGGTGACTACTCTGAATATTAGCTAATATGTGGACCACCACAAGAGCCGCCACCTCCTGTTCTTTGAGGCCAGCTCATAGCACTAAGAGCTAGCCTCAGAAGAGACTTTGCCAAATGGCCAAACCCCTTTAAATAACTAAGTATCATGATTTTCATAAAGATAATTGCACTTTGCTTTATACACAAATGTTTCTACAGATATCACATGGATAAGCATCATGTTTAAAATTTCGTGTCATGTATTGTATTTTACATTTATTAGTTGTGATCGTCCATGAGTACTGTTCAGTTTAGTAAGATTTTAATAGCATTTTAACAGATGCCGATGACAAAATGCACTGTTTAAAGTGCTCAGAGCATGATTCATCCTTCACCAGTTCAATTAATTTTAATTAAAATATAGACTGTGAAAGAGATTAAACTGCAGAGATTCACTGTATTGCCTACAACTATGTCTCATAGAAGGATTTTCCTTCTAAACATTATGACATTTTCTCATATTGGAACCTGTTTCTTAGGTTTGCACACCAAGACCTTTACTTTTTTCTGAATTACATTATCCATCTAACCTGCCAACTGCAACATGCCTACCACTGCTCTTTGCCTGGTTTATCCTCTGCAGCTGTCTCAAACAAATATAGGCGCCAACATTTTTTCTCCCCTAGTTTCCTCTCATCAATGACCATATTTGTCTGTTTTTATCCTGCCTTGACCCTCTAACCATATGTCATTAATAGAAAACACCCTACCTGCTCTGTCCTGTAGCATGTCTACTGTATTGAGTTAACTCTGCCTGCCTTGACATTGGCCTGTATGACAACTTTTCACATCTTTGTTTTGGTACTGTGCTTAACCTGTCGCTAAAAGAGATTCTTAGGCTATGTCTACACTGCATCAGAGAAAAAACGGCCCTTAAAGCGGCCGTTCTTTCTCTGATGCAGGACCGCGGCTTTTGTCACGCTTTGTGCAAAAGCCGCGGCCGCTTCTCGTTTTCCCGGCGCCCCCCATGCAATAGCATTGTATGGGAAGACGTCAAGAAGACGAGAAGCACCGGCGTATTATACAACATGTTGTATAATACGCCGCTGCCGAAAGACGGGCAGAGAAAAGACGAGCTGTGTAGACAGCAACTCGTCTTTTCTGTTGCCGTCTATGGCACCACACTGACGATCGTATCTCCGACGCTTTTAAAAAACGAAAAGCGCCGGAGATACGATCGTAATCATGTGCAGTGTGGACATAGCCTTACAGTAGCAACATAGAGATTTTTTTAAAGCTAAGCCCACATCCCTGTTAAGAATGAAAACTTTGTAAACTATTAGACTCCCTTTCTGAGTTTAGTTTCAAGCCAAATCCATTGCAGCCCAAAGAATCCACATACTCAGCTGGGCCTCAAATCAGTTTGCTCAGGCTAAACATCCCAGAGATGTACCCTTGAGTAAAGTCTATGACCTAGCTAATGAACTGTTTTGCATATGTAGCCACCAAGATCAGTTGTTCTAGATTTTAAAGGGCATCTCTTTTTGTCGGAATGCTTTTACATTTCCTTCTGTCTCTGGGATTTGTTGGTGCTGCCAACTGCACACTTTACTCCACTCTTGTCTGCATTCTGCGCTGGTGGTTTGCCTATATATCCTTGCAATCCTGTAAAGTCTAAACTGCATGGTTCCTAGCATTCTGTCATAGGGAAAAAATGAGCCACCATTTGACTTTAGTTTCCTCTCTGCTTTGATAATGTCAAAGCATCTCTTATTGGATGAATGGTTATTCAGTTCTATACATGATAAACATAGGTCTTGCAACAATGTATCTACTTTTCCTGTGGTATATATTTTATCCTGTGCAAGCTTACTTTCCAGACTCTTCATATATTAAGTTCAAGCCTGTCCTTTTCATATGTGCATGTAAATTATAAAATCTAACTAAATGCTCCTATGATGGATAGATGGTGATTTAAATACCAATTTGCCAGAATGCAACTAACACCATCATTGTACTATACACCGCCCTACCTCTATCATACGCCCCAACGTAACTTTTAATTCGTGGTCGATATCCTCAGCCTAAGTGTTAAAAGAGCTCGGCTACATGTGCCTGATTTTCCAAGACCAGGATAACAATCAGTTTGCTACTGAAGTGACTGCAGATCACTACACAAGGATTGCACACCTGCATAGCTTAAAGGAATTTTCACTGCCTCCCCCCCCCCCCCGACATATTTTGTGTCCTCAGGGGTTAATGGGACAATATATTTTTATAATAAGAGATTTTATATCTATCATAACCTACAAGGTATATAAGGTATGTTACGTTAGATGCATGCATGGTTGAGGAAGGGGGCGTTCTGACTCCTGAAACATTGCACAGGCGCATGGATATCTTTGCTTGGCATGCAGCAACTCTTCGCTATCCTGCATGGATATGAATTACACACATATGAAAATACCAGTTTGCCAGATGGCAACTCATACCTTAATTTTACTATACATTATACTATACACCTAACTCTATTGTATGCTAAAACTTAACTTGTATTTCTTGTTATATGGGGCAATATGTTGCCCAATTAACCACTGAGGACTCCACCTTGTGTGTCAAAACATGTTGGAGGGGGAAGTGAAAGCTGTTTTTAGCTAGGCAGATGTGCAATCCTTGTGTAGTATTCTGCAGGTACTTCAGTAGCAAACTGATAGTTATCAGGGTCTTGGATATTAATGCACAGGTAACCTATCTCTTTTAACAAATAGTATTAGGATATCTATCAAGAAATAAAAGTTAAGTTTTAGCATATAATAGAGTTAGGATGGTGTATAGAAAAATTATGGTGTTAGTTGCCATCTGGCAAATTGGTATTTTCATATGCATGTAACTCATATCCATGCAGGATAGCGACGAGTTGCTGCATGCCAAGCAGAGAGATCCGCACACCTGTGCGACGTTTCGAGAGTCAGAACGCTTCCTTCCTCAAGCATGCATATATTGTAACATACCTTACATACCTATTACGATCATATAGATTTTAAAATATATTAAAAACTATAACAAACATAAAAAATACAAAAATCTCTGAAAAATAAAGCATGAAGGAACGCAATCCACTATGCCTCCCATTGTAGTAGCCACTGCTTAACTTGCTCTGAACCATTCCCGGCGATTTCCTCTAGGATGCACCATCGCAATTCAGATACCCAATGTTCTGCCTCTGAAAGGTGTCTAGCCATCGTGTTTTTGCCACATTTTTTATTATTAATATTACTTTCTACTCCTATTGTTTCTTTTTGTTAAACTGTAAGTGAATAGCCGACCTATGCTCATTGATCTTTACCTTTGCAGTCCCGCTAGTCTGTCCCACATATACCCTCCTATGTGGGCATATTAACATATATATCACTTGTGTACTATTACAAGTATGAAACCTCTAATAGGGATGGAACATCCCTTCCTCAGGTGAAGGGATTTAGGGTATGTGCCTGACCTACAGGTCTGTAATTTCATTTGTCTAGACATAGCTGGTTTCTTTAAATCTGTCAACATGAGAGGCTGCCCCATAACCCTCCTTTTTACAATATACATTGTGGTCTTTCTTTAAATAATGCTCCATACGTGGGGTCACTAGCCAATATAGCCCAACACTTCATTATAGCTTTTCTTATCATTTTGACATGCTTATCATAACTTGACACAAAGACAAAATGATCTTCTCTATTTTTAACCCTTGGTTTGAGTAGGTTTTCCCTCAGTATTTATAATACTTATAGTCCCATCTTCTCTAATTCCACTTTATTATAGTCTCTAGAAACAAATTTAACAATAATGTTCCCCATGTGTTAAGTATACATTTCATCAGTAGAACATATGTGTCTGGCCCTTTTCAACTGCCCCTTCGGTATCCCCTTAAACACCTGAGGGGCATGGTGCAGCTCTCAAACACACACATGTAGATATTGGCGAAACTTGGATCTACAGAGGACCCCATTGAGGTCCCCTGCAGCTGCAAGAAAAACTTGTCACCAGACCTAAAATAATTTTTAGAAAGAACAATATCCAGCAATCCCAAAATGAAAACTAAGCTATCTTGGCATAGAATCTCTCTAACTGCCTCAATTCCCTCTTTAGAGGGTATATTTGTAAGCAAAGGCTTTGTGTCCAATGTACAAAGCCACGTGACCTGGGCACAATTAATATCAGCTATTTCACACAGGATCTGTCCTGTATCATGCAGACTGTGTTTATCTTTCATTACAGCCGCTTATAAGAAACTGTTGATGTATGCAGCAACAGGTTCCAATACAGAGTTTACCCCTGAAACAATGGATAAACCAGGGGGTGTTTCCAAACATTTATGCACCTTTGGCGTGATAGCATGGTCTTCATTTTATCAATATAGATCTTTAATTCCTGATGGATTTGATTAAAAGATTACACAGTTGCATTCTTTTTAAGTTACATAGTTACATGGTTAGTACGGTTGAAAAATATATGTCTATCAAGTTCAACCAAGGGTGGGGAAAATGTAGGTGAAGGGAGGGAGATAAGGAGCTTTTTAAGCTTTCTTTCCCTACTGATGAAGGCTTTGAAATCCATAAGGCAGGAACCAATCTGCTGTATGGAAAATGTCATTTCTTATCCCAGAGCTGCCATCAGACTGCATCTAGAATATTATACGGTTACATACGTATTAATATTTTTTTAAGTTCTTCATTGGCTATTTTAATCTCTGTCCGTACTTGTTCTAATGCTAATTGCAGGTCTTGCATGGTAATGTATCTGAATTGGGATGGTGCATCCTAGAGGAAATTGCAAGTATTGCCTCCCTTAATGCTTTATCTCCCAGAGGACTAAATGAGAAGCTAAATCTCAGAGTACTTTTGTCATTTGTTTATGTTTGTTACGGTTTTGAACATATTTTATATGTATATGATCCTAATAGGTATGCAAGGTATGTTACATTAGATGCACACACGCTTGAGGAAATGGGCTTTCCGACTCATGAAACGTCACATAGGTGTGCGGACTCTGCTTGGCATGGAGCAACTCTTTGCTATCCCGCATGGATTTGAATTACACACATATGAAAAGGACAGACTTGAACTCCTTTCAGTACTCGAGTAAATCCCCTTTTTCCACAACATATGTTGGATTTTACATATAAAGTTTCTTGAAAGTTTGCACAGAATAAAAATGTATACTACTGGAAAAGTGGATACATTGTTGCAAGACCTATGTTTTCCATGTATTATGGCTGTTGATTTGAAGCAAAGAGAAACTTCTACGTAGGTCGAGGTGACTACTCAAATAATGCTGTTAATGGCGTATTATAACTGAAGATATTCAGTACTTTACTCTGGCTTCTGAGTTTAATTAGAAAAGGGCAGTGTTGGTGACTTCTTTCTGAGTAGGAATAGAAGGGTGCATTAGGTTAACTTTAAGTTGACAGCGTTGACTAAGCATGATATGTTTGCTACTCTGAATTGCCTTGCTACTTTGTCCAACTGTATTGACATTAGGATTAGTGTTGATCGATTATTATCGACAAAGTTGAAATCGGCACAGTTTTTATGTTGATCGAAATTTTTAGATCATGCGATAATTTAGGTTAAAATCTGTGCATCATCTATTAAGATGGCGCCATTTTCGGTGCTTCCTGTCATTTTGGCGGCCAGCAAATAAGCTTACAGAATAGAGCAGGGTGAGATGTGTGTGCGACGTCATGACTGGGATGTGTATGGTTGCGATTGGCTGGAAAAATCACATAACCTCGTTTTACATAGAACAGCCCTTCCTGTTCATGATCAGTGTCTCTCAGCGTCTCATAGCAGTAGGACGTGCGCTCTGCCTGTGTCCAACCATCAGCGAAATTATTCTATTTCTTACAGAAAAAGCTTATGTTGTTTGGATCCTTCAAATTAGTTAGATCGAGTTTGGGAAAGATATTTGTAGTTGGGTTTAGGAATTTTAAAAGGAGCATTACGCTGTAATGTCAGGGAAAGGGGGAGCGCGGGGGGGGGGTCCGCGGGCGAACCAGCAACTCTATAAAGAATTGGATAAAGTTCAAAAAGATTGTGTAGCATTTGCACTGCAATAGCTTTTTATTAACAGTTTTCTATTGAAAATATTTCGTGGATATTGGCGCCTAAAATTTATTAGGTCCATTTTTTTAGTAATGCAGGTTCTTTTTTAGGTCAAAAATCCAATTTTATTATCGTATACTTTCAGTGGTGTTCTTTTTCATTTTCCCATTCCAGTTTTGTTGTATAGCCATCTTGCAGTTAAATTGGGAATCCAGAAATTTTGTAGCCACAAGGTTGATGGGTGAAAAAATCCCCTTTTATTACCCAAAATAATTACGTTCGTATTTTCATTTTGCGCATACGCTTTGTTCATGGGACCTTGTATTAAAATGGAATACGCAATTTTGTTCACCCCAGGGAATTGAAGGTCCCAAAAAAAAATCCCTTTTTTTATCCAAAATACTTTAAAGAAAAGGTTTTTTCCCTTTTTCCCAGTCCAGATTTTTTTGATAGAGCCACCTTGCAGTTAAATTTGAATCCAGCAATTTGTGTATTTACCACAGGTGAATTGAATAGGTCCCAAAAAATACTTTTTTTATCCAAATTTACTTTACAGATCCGTTTTTTTTCACTTTGGCGCACAACAGCTTTGTTCTTTGAGGCACCTTGCACTTAAATGTGAAATCAGAAATTTTGTAGTCACCAAGGGAATTGATGGGCCAAAAAAAACCCTTTTATTTCCGAAAACTTACAGATACGTGTTTTTCACTTTGGGCACTACAGTTTGTTCTTTGAGGCCCCTTGCATTTAAAATGTGAATAAGGAATTTTTGTAGTCACCAAGGGGAAAATTAAAAGGTCCAAAAAAATACCTTTTTTATCCCGAATACATTAAGTACGTGTTTTTTCCCCTTTTGCCCAGTCCAGATTTGTTGATAGAGCCACCTTGCGTTAAATTTGAACAGCAATTGTGTATTTCCCACAGTGAATTGTAGGTGCCAAAAAAAAACCTTTTATTATGAATACTTTACAGAACGGTTTTTGCACTTTTGCCCAGCCCCAGATTTTTTGATAGAGCAACCTTGCAGTTAAATTTTGAACCCAGCAATTGTGTGTTACCACGGGTGATTGTGGTCCCAAAAAAAATCCTTTTATACCCGAATACTTAAGTTATGTTTTTTTTTGCATTTTCCCCCAGTCCGTTTTTTGATAGAGCCAAAATTTGCAGTTAAATTTGAATCCAGAAATTGTGTAGTTACCACGGTGATATAGGTGCCAAAAAAACCTTTTATTATCCAATCATTACGATACGTGTTTTTTTTTGGCGCACTACAGCTTTGTTCTTTTGAGGCACCTTGCACTTAAATGTAAATACGAAATTTTGTAGTCACACGGGGTGATTGATAGGTCCCAAAATACCTTTTTATTATCAAATACATTTCAGATACGGTTTTTTCCCCTTTGGGGCAGGCCGCTTTTTTTGATGATCTATTTTGCATTTAAAAAATTTGAATACAGAAATTTTTGTAGTCCCCACGGGGGAATTGAAAGGTCCCAAAAAAATACCTTTATACCCGTATACATTTCAGACAGGTTTTTTTTTTTCCCTTTTGGTCAGTCAAGCTTTTTTGAATTTTCTTTTGCAGTTAAATTTTAATCCAGCAATTTTTTTTTGATTTGAGGTTTGAGAATAGCTTGTGTTTTTGCGTTTTTTTAATAAGAGATTTCCAAAACTTTTCCCTACCTTCTAAAAATTTTTTTTTTTGAATATAGAGCAAAAATTCAGGTTTAAGCGAGCAAAAAGGGGGGGTAGGACAGGAGGTAAGGTAGAGAGATGGTGCTCCCCCCAGTGCTGGAGAAAACAATGCCAGCGGATGTCAGTTGCAGGACCCCCGGGCCCTGTCATGCGGGTCGGGCCCTGTAAATCTCAGTAACAAAAAACAGCGTCGGCAATCTGCCCTTGTGGTTAATGCAACCGTCCAGCGTCTTACCCCCTCGTCCCCCCGTCCGGCCACAATGTCGTCATCAATCATCGCACCCGTCCAAACTGAAGCACCCCAAATGTCAATGTGTACCCCCATGTGGAAAAATCCATTTCTGAAGACCCCTCTTTGATGAAAAAATGCGGTTGGGGCAGAAGGCAGGTTAAAGTAAAGAGGCCAAAGAGGATGTTTTCTTGCTTGACGCCAGTTTGATCCATCAGGGAGGAAAAGGGAAGCCGGTCATCGGCAAAAATCCCGGGCGGTGGGCAACGCCTTGCAGTCCCTTTGCTTGTAGCCCCAGCTCCGGATGCAGAAGTCAGGAGCCCAAGTACCCGTGTTTTGATGATTTGACGACTTGGGGATCCAAACGGGTCTTTTCGAAAAATTTGCTTGGAGGCTTATACTGGCGGGGGGAAAGCGGGGGGTTTGTGTCATAGGGGTTTCGCCTCAAAAAGGGGGAGGGCGGGTGCGAAGTCGCTGATTTGTTCCCCCAGCCACGGTCGGGGAAAACCCGTCCTCCTTATCCCCGTCAAAAAGGTCCAGGCCCTTCAAGCCGGGCCCCTTCTTTGGCAAGCTCTGATTCACCCAGCGATGTCTATCCCCCTTTTGCCGTAAAGCAAAAGTGGGGCAAGAACTTGGTGGTTAACCCCCACCAACATGTCTAGTCACATGTTGGGAATGCAGGGTTGAATGGAGGCAACATTTGGGCCAAAAAGCCCAGCCCGCCGCGGGGCCCCCAACCACTGTCACACCTCTGTCTCCCCCTCCTCCTCCCCACCACCAAGCGTTCCTTTCCCCATGTCTTCGGTCTGATCGGGATCACCCTCCGCTTCCCCTCCATCGCCCGAGTACCCAGCCCCCAGAACCCACCCTACCCTTCTTCCCGCCGTTTGATGACCTCACCCCGTACAGCGGCCCGTCTAGCAGCCACCCTTTGTCTTCAGGTTTGGGAGAGAAGAAACACTTTTACTCAAACCCCCCCAAAAGCCAAAACCCCTGAATGTTGCTTTTTGCCGGTTTTGGCCTTGGAAAGTTCCCTTTCCGTTGGTGGAACAGGGGGTTCCGCCACGTCAGGGCCCCTTCCCTGCCACCAATACCAGATCCCGAGCGGGCATTTTCTTTGCAAAAAAGCCGCCCCTGCCCTGGCCACCACGTGTATCAAAATTTCAAAGGCGTTGTTGCTTTTGGGGCCCGGAAAAGTCCATCTGACACCGACCATGGACTGAAAGCCGGCCAAGGCCGCTTATCCTGGACGTCTGGTTAGCTGGGTGGATGTCTTGGGGGTGCGGGGGCTCTCAGGCTCGGGCCCGTTTTTCAAACCGAGGGATGGTGCGGGTTCTTTCCCCCAAGGTCCTCTGGTGGCTATGTCCCCAGAAAAAAAACCGGGCCCGTGTTAAAATTTAATCTGTCTTGGAGCCCTCCACACACAGGTCAGGGCTGTGGGGCCTTCCGCAACGAGACCCGAGCATGGTGGGTGACAAGAACCTTGTGCCAGGCAGGTGGTGTGCGATAACGGGCGAAATCTGTGGCCCCCTTAGATCGGTAGGCGGGAGCACATCCTTGCCTGGACATGTTGAACCTTGTCGTCCAGAAATTTCTAAAGGCTCCCCGGGTCTGGACTGCCTGTAAGGAAGGCCGAAGTTAAGTTCGCTTTTCCCGCCTTTTCGCACCCTGCTTTGTCCGCTGGTGCGTTGCAGCGTCAGCTGGCCCCCCCGTCAACCGTCTCATTGTTGACGTGGAAACCCCCTGGAATTCCACCCTTCACATGCCAGCGTTTGGGGGAGCAGCGCAATGCCATTACGCAGTAGAAGTGACACATGGCCTGACAAGCGCGGTGGGCCTGGGGTGTTGAGCCCCCGAGAGTGGGGGGGGGTTTAGAGGTCTCCCCACCACCCTTTGCCATTTTTGAAGGGAAGCCCCCAAATGGTCAGTGCGGACAATGCCCTTGTCGCATGAGTTGTGGTGACTTAGTTTGGAACGATCGATGGGCACTCTGAAAAAACAGGTCCGCCAGCGAGGGGGGGGGACGGAACGATGGGACCGGGGCCTTTTCTCCGTTTAAATCCACAAAGGCCGACAGTTTACATTTCATCGGTCTTCATTTTGGCAGTGGTTTGGAGTCAAGGGCTGTGCAAGGTGGCGATAGCTTTGGGTGTCATCTCAGGAAATCAGGGCGTGTTTAAGCTGTGCCGGAGGGGCGGGGGGGGAGGAGGTATTCCTAGACACTGACGTTACGACGTCCCCCCTTGGAAAAAAGGGGGGCGTGAATTTGGGTGGGGAGGAAGTGAGGGGATGTTTGCTATTGCCCTGACCAGAGGCTTGGGAAATCAAGGCTCCCTCTTCACATGAGTGCTTGGATGCTCCATTTCCCCCAACAGGTCTGCTTAAGGCCCTCAAAATGAACAACAGTTACTGGGTGGCCCCCTCCTGGATCCCCCCGGGACAAAACAAAAAAATCAGCATTTTCCCTTCCACCCCCAAATAGAGAGTAAATGCAGGAAAAGGAGCCTTGCTGATTGATAACTGGAGACATTGGTGATTGCTTTCCCTTCCCCCAAAAAGTCACGGTGGGCAACATCGGAGTGCAGCAGTAGGTGCCAATAGCCTAGCGGCGCGCAGCAGGGAAAGGTGGCAGAAGCCCAATGGGGGACCCCTTGGGGATCTTTATTTTTCCCCTACCCAAGATCAATGCAGGGGGACATATCCAACACAACAGAGCCAGTTTAAAATCTGGTGCAGGGGCTATTGCGTCTCAACACGATGTTTTGTATGGTTCGGACCCAAAGACTTTGGGATCCAAAATGGACAAAAAGGCCCCAGCTGCACGCCACGCCCCGAGGGTTGTCCTGCCCAGCAGCCAGGTATATCTGAGCGGGTTCAGCAAGTGGGAGAAGTCCTTACAGACAACGCATCCGGTTTCCCCAAAATAATGTGGGCGTTTTTACCCCTTTTATCAAGGTGAATCAGGGGATGGATCTCTGATGTGTTGTGGCCCCCTTTGCCGAGGTCCCCGATTTGTTGCCCGGGCTACTTCACATTCCTTTCAAAAAGAAATGGTCCTTTGAAAATGTTTTTTAAAATGATAATTTCTTACTCAATTTTTATTCTCTTTTCCCAAAAGTTCATTTTGCTGGTTTTGTGTGGGAGACTGAAAAAGCAGCAAAGGGTTTTATGACAACACCCTATTCCATTTACTCATTTATCTTAAAATTTTTGCATTGTCAAGGTTTTTATTTCTGTTGTGTGAGATACAGCTATAAATTTTGGGGCCTTTGGAAAAAGAATTTTGGTTTTAAATGGAATTTCTCCCCCATTTTTTTTTGGTGAGAAATCATATTTTTAATTTTTTTGGGGTCAGTTGCTGTGAGATACAGCAATAATCATGGTTTTGGAACTGAAATGTGGCTTTTAAGTGGCTTTTTCCTCACTTGTTAATTTGGTGAGAAGTCATATTTATAATTTTTTGGGGGCATGTTGCTGTGAGATACAGCAATAATCATGGTCCTTTGGAACAGAAATGTGGCTTTTAAATGGGATTTCTCCCTCAAATTTTTTTTTTAGTGGCGGAAGTCATTTTTATAATTTTTTGGGTCATGCTGCTTTGAATTTCGCAATACTGCGGTCCCCATTATAAAAAAAATGTTGTTTCTAACGACATTTGTTCTTCACAATTGTCCAAAGTGGGTAAGGGGCTGCTTCGAAATTTTTGGGGGGATTTTTCTGTGAATGCGCTATATACGGGCCTATTATAAAAAAAATGTTTTTCTAAGACATTTGTTCTTCACAATTGCAAAAGTGGTTCAGGGTCAGCTTTGAAATTTTTTGGGGATTTTTTTGGACATGCAGCTATTTTACGGTCCTATTATAAAAAAAAGTTTTTTCTAAAGCATTTGTTTTTCACAATTGTCCAAAAGGGCTCAAGGGTCATGTTTTAATTTTTGGGGGATTTTTTCTGTGACATGCGCTTAAAAAAGGTCCTATTAAAAAAAAATGTTGTTTTAAAAAGACATTTGTCATGAGTGGCTTAAAAGGGGGATGGTGCTGCCCGAAACAGAAATGGTAGGACACTGTTAATGGAACATATTGCAAAATGACTTTTTTTTGCAAGATCTTTAACAAGTATCAATCCCCGTATTTAGACAACCCTTTAAAACAATTAAAAAAAGAGAAAAAAGACATGGTGGGGTTCCTCCTATTTTAAAATGTTTTTTCTAAATTAAAATCTAAAAAATTGCATGTACAAAATAGCTGGTAAAAAAATTCCTCGAATTGTACAAGGAGGGACAGGAAAAATTGACCCGATGTGGTTATTAGGGACATGGAGTATGGGCACAGAAGAGAACAAAGTACAGAGAAATTTCCTCCGCCGTTTAGTAAAATGAGAAAAAAAGTCAAGAAAAAGGGCACCTGGGTGGAACAGGGGGCGTTAACCACAGATTTCAAGTGAAGCTCAAATTTGGGCCGCATATGGAGGGGGAAAACGTACCCAGGACGGGACAGATATGCCAGTGAAAAATAAAAAAGGTGGTTGAAAGATCCCCTTTTTTCCCCACTTTTTTAAACTGGGGTCATGAGGTTTTTGGGGTCTCTGTGGCCCGGACAGGGATATCAAAGTCCGTGAAAAAAAAATGGTGGTTGAAAGACTCCTTTTTTGGACTTTTTAATCTGGGGGGATGCGGTTTGGGGTCATGGTGGCCAGGAAGGGGTGTCATGTCCCGTGAAAAAAAAATGGGGTTTAAAGACTCCTTTTTCGGCATTTTTAATTGGGGTCATGCAGGTTTGGGGCATGTTGGCCCGGACAGGGGTAGTCTATGTCCCGGGGAAAAATAAAAATGGTGGTTGAAAGACTCCTTTTTCCGGCACTTTTTAAAATTTGGGGTATGAGGTTTTGGGGGGTCTTTCTGTGGCCCGGACAGGGTTTTGTCAAAGTCAGTGAAACTAAAATGGTGGTTTTGAAAGACTCCTTTTTTCCCGGGACTTTTTAAATTTGGGGTTATGCAGGTTTGGGGCTCATGTGGGCCCCCGGACAGGGATAGTCATGTCCCGTGAAATAAAATGGGGTTTAAAGACTCCCTTTTTTCCCGGGTTTTTTCTGGGTCAAAGAGGTTTGGGGTCATGCTGTGGCCCCCGGAAGGGATAGTCTATGTTCAGTGAAACTAAAAATGGTGGTTGAAAGACTCCTTTTTCCCGGGATTTTTTAATCTGGGGTCATGCAGGTTTGGGGTTGTGGGCCCAGGACAGGGATAGTTATGTTCAGTGAAATAAAAAAAGGGGTTTAAAAAACCCTTTTTTGGCATTTTTAATCTGGGGGTCATGCAGGGTTTGGGGCCATGCTGTGGCCCGGAAAGTTAGTAAGGTCCAGTGAAGCTAAATGGTGGGAAAGACTCCTTTTCCCTAAACTTTTTAATCTGGGGGGGTGCGGGTTTTGGGGGTCATGCTTGGCCCAGGGGCAGGTATGTCAAGTCCAGTGAAACTAAAATGGTGGTTAAAGACTCCTTTTTCCGGACTTTTTTTAAAAACTGGGGGTCATGCAGGTTTGGGGTATGCCGTTCCGGAAAGGGATATTCAAGTCCCGTTCAAGTAAAATGTTTTTTAAATTTATACTGCCTTTGGCTTTTTTAATTTGTGGGTATGCAGGTTTAAGGGTCATGCTGTGGTGAAAGACGGGAAGTGAATGGTCTGTGATTTTTTTTCTGTGGCTTTTATAAACCTAAGTGTGTTGCCCAGTGTAGAGTATCCCTTTGACGTTTTGGATGTTAATTCCGTTTTTCCGCCCCGTTTGGGTTTTAAGAATGAAGGGGGTTGTTGCTCTCCCCAGACTTTAATGGTAAGATCATAATTACCATCGACCCCGAAATCTTGGCGTGTGGTGGCTATCGACCATCGACGAGTCGAGGCAAAGTAACGTCAACACTAATTAGGATATGTGTAATGCAATGGGAAACCTAATGTTCCAGTTGGGAGCTTTGGTTGAAGTTCACTTTCCAGGGACCTATGCTAAACAATGCAGATGAAGAGACACAAGCTCTCTGTATAAAAATACCTATGCAAGCATAGAAACAATTTATATTTATGCTGCAGAGACATTCTGATGCAAGATTGTTCTTTAAAACCAGGAAACTAGGCAGAAGTTCCAAATCTCATAAAGTTACTTTATCCATCACCCTTTGCTCCACAAAGAACATATTTAATTTGAGATTCAGCAATGATAAATTGACCCTCTTGTATTAGGGCATTCAGAAGAGTGCATTGGTCGTACACTGCCTGACATTCAGCGATTTTTAGAAAGAGCAGAGTGTGACAAAGTGACTACAGGTAGTTGCCTGTCTTTGCCACTAAGTGAATTTGTCCTGGTAGAGACGTGCCACCAAGAGCCTGGGCTTGGTGGGGGGAGCCAATTGTTATCTGTCAGCAACACTAGGTTGCTGACAGCTGTATATAGCATGGCTGATATCCAGCCGTTATGGGTTGGCTTCCCCGGAACAGCTGCAGATGGGTGGGTGGCTGTTCCCGCGTCCCAGGTCTCCAGGTTCCATGTCGGAATTTGGGCCAGACCCGGGATGGCTATAAAAAGCCTGTCTTTTCCAGTGACCGGGGGGTGTGGTCTGCTACCTGCAGTTGGAGCAGTAAGGGAGTAAGTAAGGAAGGCTCTTCTTACCCCCCAGGCTGGAGGAAGCCTGAACCAGCGGTGACTGGTGATACGGTTTGTGGGGCTGGACGTTAGGTCCAGACCACGATAGTTAGGGTGGCTATTAGTATAGCTAGTGGCCAGACGGCCTGAGTTTTTTTTTATTTGTATTGTTTGTTTGTTTGCATGTGCCTCAATAAAACAGGCTGAGTTAAAGAAGAAGACGTTGTCGGTGCCATCCGTTTACGAAAGACGGCGATCCCATGAGCCAAGCGTGGCCAAAATGGCGTCCAAGCATGAGTGAGGCGTTACATGAGGAACAGCATATCTGTGGCTGTCCTAAAGCATACTTTTATTTTGCTTCAATAAGCAACAGGTTGAAATCTAGCCTGGCCCTATGATTTCCATATTAGGTTTCTTTGTGGTGTAACTACTTTTAGAGAGTATACTCAAGTCATCAATTCTGTCATACCATGACAACATCAAAGATAATTTTTTCAGGGGTTTCATATGCAAATCCTAGTTGGTATTAGCTTCTTGTTTTTGAAGTAAAAAGGTGGAACTTTGAACATCAGTATTAAGTAATGAGCATTGAATATGATCTCAGTAAAAGTCAAGTTCTTGTTTTCTCTGATCTTCAAACTTATCACCATAATACAAAAAACAAAGATCTTCTTTACTTGTAGCAGAGAGAAGACCCATAATATCTTCAGCACTAATGATGATGTGTATTTGTTCAGCCCTTGAATCTTGGTAACATCCTGATGAACTTCCAGAAATCGGTCAATGACATATTTCAAGATCTTCTCTTTGTTTGTATACCTCAGAACTACATTCTGGTATTCTTCTCAGACTTGGACATCTATCAGCTCCTTTGTGAGAATAACTTAAAGGGAATCTGTTTCCAAATGTATTTAGCTCATACTAATTAAAACACGACACCGATACATATTCTTTTCCTCTTAGGATTTTTATTTTCTGATTGTAGGTTTCTCGATTCGATTGTTGGTATTTTATTATGGGGATAGCTAAATTGCCTTCACTGCTTTTAGCAGCATTTAGAGATTTGCTTTATAACTGCTTCATGGACTTAGTATATTGTGAACAGGATTAGTCCCTTTGATTTCTGTAGTGCAGTTTTCTAGGCATGGTCTGTGATCTGGAAAGAAGTCAGTGTGCAGGAAGGGGGAGAGGGTGAATGGTGACTATCTCTTATTGTGACTGGTGGATCATGTGTCATCTATACACATTGGTGTTACCTTTCAGTTTAACTGATCATGAGCAGACTACAGAAAATCTTTCTCTACAGAACAGGAAGTGTCAAACTATTATTAACTCTAGTGGCCAAAGTGAGTACCGCAGAACTTATTTATTTTTTTTTTTTTAAATATTGAAAGTGGTATAGAAAATAACAAAAAATAAAAACAAACATTCTTAAAAAATGTGTTTAACATTAAAAAATTTTTTAAACAATAAGTCAATTTTTGGCTGACACTTTCCCTTTAAATGTTGAACTACAGACATGACTCTTTGAAAAGAGTCATCTTCCCTTCCTGCACATTTTCTTAAGATCTTAAAGGGGTTGTCTCGCTACAATGATTGGGTTTTAATTTAAAGATCTTTAAAAAACAAGCAGCATTGCAATATATGTTCATTACAAATGTCCTACTGATTTTGAGCTAGCCCTGTTAGTATTACTACATCAGCTTCTCAAATCTCTATAGCAGCTGACCTGTTGATCCTTATCTTACTGGCTGTCAGGTCTGAATGACTCATCACCTTTGAAGACAGGTCTGAGCAGAGAGCCCCTCCCGCACAGAATGCTTCTGTGGTGGAAGGAGGGGGAGGAGGACTCTGGCATCTGTGTCCTGGATTAACCCTGTGTGTGCCTGCTTCCTCCTGCTCTCTACACAGATAGATGTGACAGCAGTGACCCTGTCTGTTACTATAATCATGATATGTCTTTGGAACTGTGACTATACTAATACTATACAGATCAGGGGGCATGTGAATACTTTATGTTCTCCTGTATTAGGGACACATCCTGAGTATAGTAACACTGCCCTTGTTGTTGCTGGAGATGTGGAGACTTGTAAGCTAAGCAGGGGATATAGGAACACTTGCATCCTCTCTGCTCTATTAGCACACCACTTCACACTCATAGATCAGCCCTCTCCTGCAACAGACCTAGGCAGACACACACAGGGTGAACTCTGAGAGCAAACCCCCTCCCCCCCCCTGTATAGAAGTTACGTAGCTGCCTGTGTGCTGATGGGAGGGGGGAGAGGGAGCAGAACAGACAGACCAAGAAGCACGCCCCTCAGTTCAACTTACCAGGGACACTGACAGGCTGAAAGCTCGTAATGAGACAACTCCTTTAAGTGCCCATGTCCTTAGGGCCGAGAGTTTAAAGAGGACCTTTCCTCTGCCTTGGTTCCTCATTGACCTAATCATTTACATTTATTCCTCCAGTAAGTGAATGCTTATTAGGTACAAATACACTCTCAAAAGAGGACTAATGGAAATACATTGTCTTGTCTCTGTTTTTCCAAGGTCTTTACTTCTGAAAAAAAAAATTCATAAATGGAAATTGTTTGCTATCAAACTGGCTTTGGAGGAATGGAGACACTTGCATAAGGAGGCTGGCCAGCCTGTAAACATCTACACCAACCACGAAAACCTGCTTTACTTATAGTCTACTCATCACCTGAATTCCTGCCAAGCTTGTTGGTCCTTATCTGTTTCTCGCTTTCACTTCTGCCTCCATTTTCATTCAACAGAAAAAGAATTTTAAAGGAAATGCATTGTTGTATTCTTTTAAGTATATTGAGTTGGATGCTGTACATCAGTTTAAGTTGTATTCCTTTTGCATTCTGTTTGCAGCTCCAGTCTATATTATGTATTTCTGCTGGCTTCTTCAATTGGTGTACAAAACAATGGCTCACATCAAAAAATGGGATAGGGGCATCTTGTGCCTATCCTTTACACTCCTTGGACCTATATAGTTATGGGTATCATAACAAGCTTAACAATTTTTTTTTTAACTATACTGCTATTTTGGTTATGCTAGACCAGTTCTCAAAATGATATAACTTAATTCTCATATTTCATCTTCTATTAGCATTACACTTGGGGCCACATGTATGAAAACTGTTTAGGTCTAAAACTCACTTTTTTGCCCATAGGTTATCTTGGTAGGTTTATTATGGGCAAAAAAGTGAGTTTTAGACCTAAACAGTTTTTATAAATATGACCCTTGGTCTTTCTAGTTGTCATGATTTTTTTACTCGGATTTGATTACCTTTGCCTTTGTGGAGGACTGGCCTTTTCAAAATTCAAAAATAAAGTTACAGAAGAGTTCGAAGGAATTTATTTGGCTGCAGTGCACATACAGTTTCCCACTGGTATCTTAGCCTTGTATGTGAATCCTTTGAACTTAAAATCTGGGTGGCAGCCACAGTGGGAAATAAGCTACATTTTGCACAGCTTAATGGATGATTACATTAAAGTTGGAAAATGTTTCATGTTTTAAGGAAAGGCCAAAATCAAAAATAAATCAAAAGGCTACTAGCCACACAAAGAATAAACAATGTTCCTTACAGTCGTGGGAAAGCAATGCTTTTGTTAATCACATCAGAAGCAATACTGCACTTGATTCACAGAATAAATACGATATTTACAAAGAAGTGCATCAATTACATGTTAATTCAAATACAAATCCCATCAATAAGCTCAACACTAAACAAGAAAGAAATCATGAAGGCATAAATATGTCTAATGATTTATCTAAAAAGCTTTGTTCTCAGCATACATCTGCAATATAATGTAAACCTTCAAAAGATTAGCAGTGGAAAATTAGGCAAACTTATAGTATCATTTTTTACGCTAACATTTTATTTGTGGTATTTCTTATGACTAACATGTAACAAATGTTCCATATAGCTTTATTGTAGCTACAACTGTGTGAGAATTTACCGTCAGTATAATTATGCTGTTGTATTGCTTCCTGGCTCCGTCTCCAATTATTTTCAGCTATATAATTTTATGGAAAGATGTTGAAATGATTTCCGGGAGACTCTGTAAATGTCACATATTGATCCAAACTCTGTGTGTTATTCTTAAATACAACTGAAGTATTGTTTAGAAAATATCGCAGAAGGCTGCAGCTGACAAACATTGTTTTAAAGCAGAATAGTGTAGTTTTTAGGTGTGTGTATTATTTTTCCTAGAAACATAAAGTATACTCACTGTGCCGTATGTGCTATATCATTTATTTGACTGTGTAATAAAGTCTAATTATTCCTAATCATATCTTACAGACTGCAAATATTCTACATTAGTATTGGTTAAATGTATTAAAGGTGAATGTTTATTTTTTTCAATATTGTTAGTCTGAAATTCAGTCATACTATACTTGGTATCACAACATACAATTTTAACTTCTTAAAGGGGTTGTCTCACTACAAACATTAGCTTTCAACCTGTAGGGAATGTTAAATCTGAACTTTTCCAAATACATTAGTCTTTTGGTTTTTCCCTGGTAAGGAGATACTTTTTGAGGAGATACTTTTTGTGCTCTGACCGCACAGGTTTTTCCGGTTACTGATCTTCTCTCCTCTTCTTTCTCTGCTTTGTCTAATCTGAGAGCAGAAAGTAATGACACCACAGGACTGCGGGCAGCTTGAGAACAGGTGTGTTATCTCTAACTGACAAAGGAGATTAATTACATTTGATTATTTACTTTGACATTTCCTCCCCACTATAGAGTACATCTCCTGCAGTCATTCCAATAAGTAGAGCGGGAAATACAGAGCTGATATGCTAATTACTGTTATAGAACCACTCATAGCCTAACCAGGGGGAGTGAGGAAGTGTGAATCTGAAGTTGCCTGTGGCTCTATGAAACAACATGTTGAAATAACTCCTTAACAATATAACCATCACAGGCAGGTGGTAGTCCTTCCTTGACAGATATATTTATCACAATCATTTTGGCAGATAATAAAGCTGTAGAATACTACTTTATTTATTTATATGATGTCAACATATTCCACATCACTGTACAGAGAATTTCATCACTATAATTAAAACCTGTCCTCACTGGGGCTCACAAACTGAATTTCAGACCAAACTAAGTGAAATAAATTACTTTTTTCATAAAATTTGTATCAAAAGAAAAAGAAAATAAAAAAGTCATAAATAATGAATAAAAGCTAACTGATAAATATGTAACATGAAATAATTTCAAAGACAAAGAAACTCTCACATAGCTACCTTGAAATACACTAGAACAAATGTACCTAGTAGATCCCTACCAATAGTACCAAAACCTCTTGACCAGCATATATAGAGGACAATTTAAAGAGGAAAAATCGGTCCTAAAAAATAACTTTTATTAAATATAATTTAAAATATCGTGATCTATCTCAAAGAAGGGCAATACACTACGTGGAAATCCCTAAAGAAGCATTTATGCTATCTATCATACATGAAAAAACTTTGAGACTCTCGGTTCACATATTTTGATCAAAAGATGTTTAAGCTGCCCACGACTTTCAACGTGATCTCAAAATCGGGCAGTCCTATCCTATCTTTACCTATTGAGAGGTAAATATAGGATAGGACAGCCCGATTTTGAGATCACGTTGAAAGTCGTGGGCAGCTTAAACATCTTTTGATAAAAATATGTGAACCGAGAGTCTCAAAGTTTTTTCATGTATGATAGATAGCATAAATGCTTCTTTAGGGATTTCCACGTAGTGTATTGCCCTTTTTGCAGTGATGTGCCGCTGGCGGCGGTCTGTGTGTGTACATGTATAATTACATGTGTGCCGCAGCCCTGCCAGTGGCACCCAGGTTTGCATACGTTTTTTCAGAGATGTTTTTGTGTGCAGAAACATACGTTATACTTGGTGTACATTGATTTTAACCTATATGGGAAGGAAGGGGTGCTTCCATTTTGGGTTTCTGTCCCCGCCCACTCTCACAGGCTGTCATAAGAAGGGCAGCTTGCAGGTTGGGTGTTTTTTATTTTTTCTCTCTGAATAATGGAGGTCGGTTGACCCGGTGGGAGGCCTGATTGGCTCGATTGAGAGGTAAAGATAGGATAGGACTGCCCGATTTGAGATCACGTTGAAAGTCGTGGGCAGCTTAAACATCTTTTGATCAAAATATGTGAACCGAGAGTCTCAAAGTTTTTTCATGTATGATAGATAGCATAAATGCATCTTTAGGGTTTTCCACGTAGTGTATTGTCCTTTTTGCAGTGATGTGCCGCTGGCGGCGGTCTGTGTGTGTGCATGTATAATTACATGTGTGCCGCAGCCCTGCCAGTGGCACCCAGGTTTGCATACGTTTTTCATAGATGTTTGTGTGTGCAGAAACATACGTTATACTTGGTGTACATTGATTTTAACCTATATGGGAAGGAAGGGGTGCTTCCATTTTGGGTTTCTGTCCCCGCCCACTCTCACAGGCTGTCATAAGAAGGGCAGCTTGCAGGTTGGGTGTTTTTTATTTTTTCTCTCTGAATAATGGAGGTCGGTTGACCCGGTGGGAGGCCTGATTGGCTCGATTGAGAGGTAAAGATAGGATAGAACTGCCCGATTTTGAGATCACGTTGAAAGTCGTGGGCAGCTTAAACATCTTTTGATCAAAATATGTGAACCGAGAGTCTCAAAGTTTTTTCACCTATCTCAAAGAACTCACAAAACACTGTGGGAGGCAAACAACAACCACATGGGTGGGACCAGAGTGATATACAAAACCTGGCCCTATAAACCTAACATACCCCTACCTAACTGAGAGAGATACAGGATGATCGCCCCGATAAGGGCGTTCCTGTCCGCAGCCTTACCCTAATTCAAAAACACCCTGTTATTCCTCATGGTCCCGTCCCAACATGTTTCAATCATCCATGACATCATCAGGGGACAGTCTGGAAAGATATAATTGGACCAAGTATCTGGGTATAGTAACAAATAAATGGCTGCAATAATGCGAGGCACAAAAATTAGAGGGTAGATAAATACCTGATGGTAGTTACTGATGCAGAGACAACATAACATGCCGTGTTTACATAACAAAAAAGGACACTACCTTACGTTTCATCTGCATAATGCCGCCTTGTAGGTTTGCAATATAAACCAGCAAGACCACCAGGCTGTGGGAAGTACAAAAACAAAAACAAAAAGGGGGATAAGATAAACAGCCAACCCCAAACAAACCCCCCACCACAAAGCATACACCCATATAACTTACTATTGAGTTTCAGAACTGTAAGTCATCTCCCGCCCTGTAAGGGCATGACAGCGTCGGCTGTGTGTGAGACGCCGAAAGCTGGCGGCGCGCGGAAGATAAAGGCGCGCTCACGGCGCCTCCGTGACATCACATAGTGCGCCAGCAACGGAGAACTGCGCCGAGAAAGCGTCCATAGTTACGGCGCATGCGCAGATAAGCATCGCGCCGAAATGTATGCAGGACGCAACACCGGGGCAGACAGACTGAGCAGGTGATTTTAAAAAACATGCTCGGTTAACAGCTAGTGAAACGACATTTATTGGTAGGAAAAAGAACTGATAATCCGTTCCAATTCTCCCAAGGGACATTGATAAAGTTAGTTAGGATATTGTGCTCAATTGATCAAGTTAATTCAACAATGTTGTATATACAAGGAAAAGAAAAGAAACACTTTAAAGATAGCTGCTGAAATCCAACTGGTCATTTAACCCATTTGGTGCCTTTGTATTTAGGGTAAATGTCCAGAAGCATTCCTTCTGCAGTAATAATCTGTCCAAGTTTCCACGTCTTTGAGAGGGAGAGACCCGATCAATGCCCTTCCATTTGAGGCATTTAGAGTTCCCCCCCATGTATTGAGTGTATATGACGTGAGATTGGTGTGTCACGTTGATGGCGAATATCGCCCAAATGCTCCTCCCACAGTGTTTTGTGAGTTCTTTGAGATAGATCACGATATTTTAAATTATATTTAATAAAAGTTATTTTTTAGGACCAATTTTTCCTCTTTAAATTGTCTTCTTGAAATACACTACTCACAAAAAATTATATTTAGCTTTTGGTTGAAATTTCGGGATGAACATTACATTTCTTGAAAAGTTTTTTTTTTTTTTTTTTTTAAATGAGGCCATTTCTTAATTTTAAAATGCACATATCCCACTGTTTAGTGTTTCTGCACTTTTTCACAACTTGCTGATCTCTAACAAGGAGCTCAATGCCAAAATTAACATCAGGTGTTTGAATACTGAATTGCCCAATAAATTTAGGGTATCATAATAGATACTTAAATGCCCAAAGAATAGATGTCGACACTCCTTCCATATAAAGGTTAACAAAACTTTATTGTGAATTATGAAAATCCATAAAAAATAGGTGCATGCTTGCTAATGAGTTTCAGGCCGGCTAGCGGTTTTTGGTCACAGCATAAAGGGGTGCTGACACTCCTCCCCTTACATCGCAATCCCTGGGAATTTAACCCTCTATGGAATATGGATATATTGATGTACAGGCAATATGCAAAACTATTTCTACATACACAAGCTGTAAACTATACATTGCAGACAAATATACAGTATATGCCAATGGCAAAGCAACAAATATGTATGGTAAATCAAAAATCTATGTAAATTACCACATATGATGGCAACAAAAATAGATACAAAACCATTTTTATTTCAACAGAACAAAACAAAACACAAGAGGGGAAAAATTTTAATTGAAAGTCCTCCTCATCCTGTTGTTCAAATTTTGACATCATAGTACCAAGACCACAACTTACAATTGATCAACATTACCTAGTTATTGTGAGGCTTCAAGCAGATTGCTCTCATACAGAAGTGGTCACTGCACTTAGGGTGTCACAGAATATCATCAGCAGGTTGCAACAGATATACAGAGAGGCTGGAAGAGTCACAGAAAAGTGAAGAAGTGGACATCCTTTGGCTGGATCACACACTGACGACAGCTTCATTTTAACCAATGCTCTGCAGAACCAGATGATGAATGCCACACAACAGCAGGAACGTTTAAGCGAGATGATAGGCAAACAAGTGTCCTGTCAGACCATTCATAACTGTTTATATCAGCATGATCTGCATGTGGACAACTGGCAAGATGAGAAGATGACGAGTATCTGACATGACTGATGCATAGTTCTCTCCTTGGCATCTCCGGCATCATTGACACCCATCATTTCTGCTCAGAATGAATTGACTTTCAGCAATGAACAGCACTGATGACCACTGGTCCCTGGTCCATGCAAGTCAATGATGCCTGTTCCTGGTGGTGTGCTCGGGTACTGTTGCTGGTCATCTAGCATGCAGGCCACATTGATGTAAATATTTATTAATGGTATGACATGACACGAGGGTGCTTCTAATTCTCCGCTTAGTTGTATGGCATCTATTATCCGTTTCCGCAGGACATTGTTTACAATGAAGTGGTCATCAGTGTTTGATGTTGCCAAAGGATGTCCACTTCTTTGTCTTTCTGTGACTCTTCCAGTCTCTCTGCATCTCTGTTGCTACCTACTGAGGCACAGGCATCATTGACACTCTAAGCTCAGTAGCCACTTCAGTATGAGAAAATCCTGCATGAAGCCTCAAAATGGTGATGTAATGTTGATCAATTGTAGGGTGTTATCTTGATCTCATGATGTAAAAATGTGAACAGCATGATGAGGAGGACTGTTTAAGTCCCAATTCAAATGTATTGGGTGATTCAGGGATTAAACAACTGTTGTGAAGTTTGCCATTAAGCTCATTGTTAGAGATTAGCAAATTGTGAAAAAAAGTACTGAAACATTGAACAGTTGGACGTGTGAATTCTAAAGTTAGAAATAACCTGTCACATAGATTATGCCACCCTTGCTGACGCGAGCACAAGCTAGTGATAGATATGCTGTTTGCAGCGATGTGTCCCTTATTCTGTAAGATACTGTAGTTTTAGAGTCTTTAATGCTCAAATCTGGCAGTTTTCAGCCAGAAAGTCAGTTTAATTCTTGACCTACCCACCTCATAACTGATTAACCTAATATTT
The DNA here is from genome assembly GCA_025379985.1 of Phyllomedusa bahiana. Classification (NCBI taxonomy): domain Eukaryota; kingdom Metazoa; phylum Chordata; class Amphibia; order Anura; family Hylidae; genus Phyllomedusa; species Phyllomedusa bahiana. The sequence goes on from JAODAL010020831.1 coordinate 43,911, forward strand.
AGAAAAGAAACATGTGAATAACTGTCAGGTAGGTGTGTATAGCCTTGGGTGGTTGTGGCTAACACCTGCTCATGAATAAGCTGGACTCTTTTGTGCCTGAACACTGCCAGATTTGTGCATTAAATACTCTGAAACTGCTGCATCTTACAGAACAAGGGACACAGCACTGGAAATAGCATTTGTGTCACCAACTTGTGTTGTCCTCAGCAAGGGTGGCATAAACTATGTGACAGGTTCCCTTTAACAGATGGTCTCATTTAGTTAATTGTTTTGCCAAATATTTTAAGGGGTCAGATATGGCTTTAAAGAAGGCAATTAATTTTAGTATAATAATCCAGTAAATACAAAAGAAGATAGTGTGATATTGCATACACGTTTGCTCAATATAGATTACAAAGGTGAAGCAAGCATAATATGGAATATAATTACATTACACACTATACAGGAAATACTTCACCAGGAATGACACTTCATCTATCCGAAACATCAACTGTGAGAAGCGGGGACAGAGAGATTCCTGGGATCCACACCGTGGTGATGGATGCCCCCTATAGCCCACAGGTCATCAGGCTTCTGCCCTGGCAGCACTATTCACCAGTTTATATCTCATTCCAAAACAAATGCTTGCGCAACCAAGTGTTACACAAGCTGTTACACAGGTTTAATTTGTCCAATATAGTATCCTTCTTCAGAATGGCCAATTCTTCAGATGTCAATCAACACTGGACAAATACCTCACCGGATGAAACTTACCAAAAGCTTCTGGTACCATAATTTCTCCCTAAACATTGTTAGGTAGTAGTATAAACATAAATCGTTCTCACTTAGCATCAATGAAAAAGCTATGTAGCTAACTGGTAATATAAATAAAAATCGTTCTCACTAAGCATTGATAAGAGAACTATGTGGTAATGAACTCCAGGTACTGAGAAATTGACCGAAAATACTACCTAATGCAAGCTTAACTGTTCTTATAGGGCACTACTAATATAGATTCCTGATGGCCATAAACATCTTAGCACTACAATTCATTTAAAAAATGTTGAATAAATTTTATGTTCATCCTGAAATTTCACCCAAAAGCCAAATGTCCCTAATTTTTTGTGAGAAGTGTATACAAGATATATGGCATTTAGAATGTGAGGATACCGAAAATTAAAAAAAAGCTTAGTCAATAGGGTACAAACAAGCCTGGTTGATACAGAACCTAATCTACTGTTAATTTTTACAGCGTTACACAATTACATGATACCATTGTGGCTGAGTGATACCTCCCTTGTGGGAGAATGGGCACTTCTTGCATAAGAATATATGTTTTGAATTTCAGTAGAAATCTTCAATATCTCTTAAGGAATATACTAATTGATTATATACTAGGAGTGGCAAGTGTAAGGTGAGCTAGAATGTGTGTGCAAACAATGGCTAGGACTATAACTTCACTGTATCTGTAAAAAAGCAGACAATGAGAACTGTTTAAGTATGCTGTAAATTACCACTAGTGATGAGCGATTGTGTCAACTATCGTTATTGATTCGATAGTTGATATCGGCAATTATCATGACGATATCCGATAGTCGATAACATATTATCGCCGATGACCATTAAAGTCTATGGGAGAGGAACCACACCTTCATTCTTACACCCCCAGAGGGCTGGAGAAGCTGGAATTAATATCCACAACAGTAAACTGGATAAGTGCTGCATCTTAGGCAAGACAATTAGGTTATAAAAGTCACAAAAAAAAAGTCACAGACCATTCACTATCCCTGTCTTGTACCACAGCATGACCCTTAAACCTGCATGACCCACAAATTAAAAAGTGCCAGAAGGCAGTATTATTTGAACCCTTATTTTACTTGAACTGGACATTGACTATGCCAGTCCTGGAACGCAGCATGACCCTTAAATCTACATGACCCACAGATTTAAAAGTGCCGAAAAAAGGAGTCTTTCAACCACCATTTTAGTTGAACTGGACATTGACCATACCTGTCCTGGACTGCAGCATGACCATTAAACCTGTCTGACCCACAGATTAAAAAGTGCCGGAAAAAGGAGTCTTTGAAACACCATTTTAGTTGAACAGGACATTGACTATGCCTGTCCTGGACCGCAGCATGACCCTCAAAACTGCATGACCCACAGATTAAAAAGTGCCGGAAGAAAGTAGTCTTTGAAGCAGTATTTTAGTGAAATGGATATTGACTATCCATATCCTGTAAAGCAGCGTGACCCAAAAACCTGCACAGGTGCCCTTATGGATCATCAGCAGAAAATTTCAACTCGTTTTCCAATACTGCTGCTGCTAGAGATACTTGCCATTCTACTGGTGACATTGTTCCACCGTGACATTAGATTGTGAAGCAAACGAAACAGGCCTGTCTGAAAATCCTGCAGTCTACTGTCAAGTGGATTCAAGGAAATTACTGATCAAGGCGGGTGAGGCTGTAAACGTTCATCATGCAGGTTCAGCTGGCAGGGCCGGATTTTTTGTGGGTGTGGTGAGAGCAAGGGCTGGCGTCTGTCATCTATTAACACACAGGTTCAGCTAGCAGGGCCCGAGTTACAGTGGGTGCGGTGAGAGTCCAGGATGGCGTCAGTCATTCATTAACACGGCAAAAAATGCCCTTATGACGCAGCAACAAAAACAGAAGTGCTGAAGCAGAGTGCGGAAGTGGAAGTGTGAGCTAAGACCTCCAGCCTTCCTCAGTACACAGTCAAGACCTGGGTAGCGCTTGAGAAATGTCTGCCTCTACGAGAGCGCTTGCCCCTCCGTACGAGTGCGGACCAATTGAGCTTCACTTGGAAATGCTGGTGGTTGACGCTCCTCTTTCACCCAGGTGCCCTTTATCTTGGCATTATTTTTTCTCGTTTTACTCAACGTGTTGGAGGAAATTGTCTCTGTTCTCGGGGTGGCGAATGTGCTCCATACACCATGTCCTCTGAGTAACCTACATCTGTTCAAGTCTTCCTGTACCTCCCTTGTACAATTCAGAGAAATATTTGTATCAGCTTTTTTGTATATGCAATTTTTTTAGTAGTTTAATTCTAGAAAACACATTTCCCACCACCTCTTTGTTTCTCTTTTTTTTTGTATTAAACAGGTTGTCTCACTACAGGGATTGCTAGCTATGTTAAAGAGCTTGCAAAAACAAGTCATTTTGCAATATGTGTCCATTAACAGTGTCCTACCTATTCCTGTTTTTGACAGCACCATGCCCCATAAATTTCAAAACATCACCCTTGAGCCACTGTTGACAATTGTGAAGAACAAATGTCTGTTAGAAACCACATTTTTATAATAGGATCTGTAGTATCACTGCATTTCACAGCAGCATGAGTCAAAAAATTATAAAAATGACTTCTCAGCCACTGTTAAAAATTGTGAGGGAGAAATGCCACTTAGAAGCCACATTTCTGTTCCAAAGGACCTTAATTATAGCTGTATCTCACAGCACCATGATCCAAAAACCAGTGACAGTGCGAAAAATGTTAAACATGAAGTGAGTAAATGGAATACGTTTTTTTCATGAAACCTTGTACAATTGGTGTCTTTTACAGTCTCCTCACCGCAAAACCAGCAAAATGATCTTTTGGGAACTGAGAATAAAAATTGCAGTAAGAAATGATCATTTTAATTTTTTTTTTTTCAAGAGGACCATTTCTGTTTAAAGAGGAATGTGAAGTAGATCGGCAACTATTCGGTGACCTCGGCAATTGGAGTCTCAACGTCATCAGAGATCCACGCCTGATTCCTCTTGATGAAAGTCAAACGATCCATATTATTGGTGGAAAGCTGGATACGTTTGTCTGTAATGACTCCTCCAGCTGTGATGAAGGTCCGCTCAGATATGATGCTGGCTGCTGGGCAGGACAACACCTCTATGGCGTGGCGAGCAAACTTGGGCCATTCATCCATTTTGGATATCCAGGTCGATTGGGTCCGGAACATATCCAAAAACATCGGTGTTGAGACGCAGATATTCGTGCACCATGATCTTAAGCCGGTCTCTTTGTGTTGTATGTGTGCCCTGCATTACATGTGTTGGTAAGGTGGTAAATAAGGATTGCCAGTGGTCATCCATTAGGCTTCTGCCACAATGCCTGCTGCTGCTGCGGCTACTTGGCACTCTACTGCTGTCACGTTGCTGACGTTGTTCCAGCGTGACATTTGAAGAACGTGAAGCAGACACAACAGATGTCTCCAGTTTATCAATCAGCACGGTCTCCAATTCCTGCATTTTACTCTCTATTTGGGTGGGTGGAAGGAAAGTGCTGAATTTTGCTTTGTACCATGGATCGAGGAGCTTGGCCACCCAATAACTGTTTTTTGGATGGCCTTAATGCGAGGATCATGTTGGAGGAAATGGAGCATCCAAGCACTCATGTGAGAGATGGAGCCTTGATTTCCCAAGCCTCTGGGTCGAGGGGCACTAGCAAACTGATCCTCCGCCTCAAATCCGTGCCAACCTCTTTCCAAGGCAGGAACATCGGTAACATCGGTGTCCAGGAAAACCTCATCCTCCTCCGCTTTCTCCGCCACAGCTTCAACACAGCCCTGACTTGCCTCAGATGCTGTACCCTGAGAGCTGAGGTGCCGCCTTGCACTACCTCTGGACCCCGAACCACTGCCTAATGAAGACCGATAAAGTTGTGAAACTGTCGGGCCTTCTGGATTCGATGGAGAGAAAGGCTCCATGTCGTCTCCTCCTCCGTCGCTGGTGGGACCTGCTGTTTCAGAGTGTCCAACGATCATTCCAGAACTAAGATCACCACAATGCTCATTGTCCTTATTGACCATTTTGGTGGCTTCTTCAAAACTGGCAAGGATGGTGCAGAGCTCTTTCACCTGCCTCCACTCTCGGTGGCTCAACACCCCGAAGTCTGCACCGCTGTTTGTCAGGCCATGTATCACTTCGTACTGCGTAATGGCATTGCGCTGCTGCCACAATCGCTGGAGCATGTGGAGGGTGGAATTCCAGCGTGTTGCTACATTAACAATGAGACAGTTGACGGGGAAGCCGAGCTGACGCTGCAACGCAGCCAGGCGGGACGAAGCAGGGTGCGAACGGCGAAAGTGTAAGCTCAGACCTCGAGCCTTCCTCAGCAGGCAGTCCAGACCCGGGTAGCGCTTTAGAAATTTCTGGACGACGAAGTTCATGACGTGTGCCAGGCAAGGGATGTGCTCCAGCCTACCGATCTTAAGGGCGGCCAGGCGATTTCGACTGTTATCGCACACCACCTTGCCTGGCACAAGGTTCTTGTCACCCAGCCAGCACTCTGTCTCATTGCGAAGAGCCGTCCACAGCTATTGACCTGTGTGTTGACGGTCTCCAAGACAGATTAATTTCAACACGGCCTGGTTTCTCTGGGCACGTGATGCTAACTGTGGACCTTGGGGGAAAGAACCCTGCACCATCCCTGCGGTTTTGAAGAGCGTGCGCCGAGACTGAGAGCCACCGGCACCACCAGAGACATCCACCCAGCATACCCAGTGAGCTTTCACAGAGATATAGCTTCCTTGGCCTTGCTTACTAGTCCATGTATCGGTGGTCAGATGGACTTTGCCGGACACAGATGCAGACAACGCGCTTGTAATTTTAGATGACACCTGGCTGGCCAGGGCAGGGACGGCTTTTCTGGAAAAGAAATGCCTGCTCGGCATTTGGTATTGGGGGCAGGCAAGGGCCATGATGTGGCGGAACCCATCTGTTTCCACCAGACGGAAAGGCAACATTTCCAAGGCCAAAAGCCTGGCAATGCCGACGTTCAGGCTTTTGGCTTTGAGATGGAAGACAGAAGGCTTGCTGCTAGACTGGCCGCTGTATGGCGTGCAGGTCAAACTGGTGGAAGGAGAAGGGGTAGGATGGTTCTCTGGTGGTGCTGGTGGTACTCGGGCGACGGTGGAGGCTGAAGCGGAGGCTTATCCTTGATCATGACTCAGAGACATGGGCAGCTGAGGAACGCTTGGTCGTGGCGGAGGAGGTGGAGGCGAAGACAGAGGGTGTGACAGTGGTTGGAAGCCCGGCATCGGTGTGGCTTTTTTTGGCCAAGTTTTTCCTCCATTTAAGCTCATGCATTCGCTGCATGTGACTAGACATGTTGGTGGTGGTTAAACACCTAAGATTCTTCTCTTTACTGATCCGTTTACGGCAAAGGCGGCATATGACATCGCTGGGTGAATCAGAGGCTTGCTCGAAAAAGGCACAGACATGAGAGGTCCTGGACCTTTTCGACTGCGATAAGTGAGGAGCGGTGTTTCCGCTGATTGTGGCTGGCGGAATAATCTCAGCGGACTTGTGCGACCACCCTCTATCTTTTTGAGGCGGGACCCGTACTGACACTGCCCCATCGTCTTCCTCCTTGTCCTTGCTCGCAAGCAAATTCTGCTAAAAAGACCACGTTGGATCCGCAATGTCGTCATCATCATCATCAACAACACAAGTGACTTCCTCGTCCTGACATTCTACATCCTGGAGCTGCGGGCTACAAGCAACAGGCACTGCAAGACGTTGCCGACCGCCCGGGATTTTTGCCGATTGACCGACTTCCTTCTCCTCCTCTTATGGCATCAGCGATTGGGTGTCAGAGCAGACAAAATTATCCTCTTTGGCCTCTTGGTCTTTGGAAATGCCTTCTGACCCCAACCGCATTTTGTCATCTAAGAGGTCTTCAGAAAATGGATTATCCACAGTGGTGGATACACGAGTTGACATTTGGGCTGCCTTCGCTTCATGTTTGACGGATGCTGACGATGATGATGACGACATTTGTGTCCATGACTGGGAGGACGAGGAGGTAAGACTGCTGGATGTAGGTTGCATTAACCACTGAAGAACAGATTGGCAACGCTGTTCGTTACTGAGATTCACCGACCCAGCGATGACAGGCCTCATGGTCCTGCAACCGACGTTCCGCTGGCTTGCGGTTGTCGCCAGCACTGGAAAGAGCACCTTCTCTCGTAACTCTACCTCCATGTCCTACACCCCTCTTTGCTCGCTTACCACCAGCATTTTGCTCCATGTTCAGAAAGATAAAAATTAAAAAAGGTATGGAAGAGTTTTTGACAGTCTCTTATTGAAAGACGGCAAATCACAGCTATTCTTAAATCCCTCTAAATTCCTACAGCCAACTAGGAATAGAAACAGAATTGTTTCTATCGAATACCTGTGAAATGTGGTCTGGTGGAATAACCGTAACACAAAATCAACAGTGTTCTTGCTTCAGTCCCAGGGATTTACAACTGCCCAGTAGAATTAGGAATTGATAGTTTTTAACAAACTATCATACAAGTGGGCTATCTGCGCCAAACTGAGATTCACCGAGCGCAATAAAACTATTCAAAAGTTGCACGGAAGAGAAATTGCGTTTTTTGCAGCAATGACACACAAGAACAGTTACCAAATTTGAGTACAAGGTGGCTCTTTGAACAAAACGCCGCATCAAATTGCAATACAGCTGTTTAAAAGTTACATGGATAACAAAAGGTGGGTTTTGCACCAATGAAATACACCAACAGTTACTAGAAAATTTCTGTATCCAAATTTAAGTACAAGGTGGCTCATTGAAAAAAACTGGGATGCACAAAATAAAATGTACAATTTCACCTCAGGTGCGAGGTGTGCTGGCCAAAAAGTGATAAAAAAAATGCCATTTCAATTCAGGTTCAAAGCAGAGTCTGGGCTGCACAATAAATACCCTCCTTTCCAAAGCCTGTCTGTCTGTCCGTCCACCCCCAACCTCCCTCCCTCCCCATGGCTATAGAGCGCTAGATGCTTCTTTAAAAGTCACTGTCTAACTAAATAAGAACTGAAATTCTCTAATCTACTTATATTCTAATGTTCACAGCTAAAAGCATAGTTGTCTGTATGAATAATGAGAAGAACTGTGTCTCTGAGCTGAGCTGTATTAAGAGACATGCAGCACACATCTTGCTCTAGTGATAGACACTGAAAAACTGATACTGAACAGGAAGGGCTGTTCTATGCAAAACAAGGTCATGTGATTTTTCCAGCCAATGACAACCATACACATCACAGTCATGACGTCGCACACCCAGCTCACCCTGCTCTATGCTCTAAGCTGATTTGCTGGCCACCAAACTGACAGGAAGTGCTGAAAATGGCACGATAGTAATAGATTATCTGCATATTGTCACCTAAAATATCACGTGATCGAAAATTTCCGATCAGCCTAAAAATCGTGCCAATTTCAACTTTGTCGATTATAATCGCTCATCTCTAATTACCACACATGAGGATCGAAGAACAGTTTGAAGTTTTCTTTTTTTACTAGAATGGTACACTTTAAGAACAATGCCTTCACTAATCAAAAGTATCTTATAGCAAAACTGTCTTTGCTGCCAATAGCAACAATTAGAATCTCAGTTAGAGCCACAAGGATAGTTTTAATGTCAGACATTTCTGATTATTCTGACAATTTTTTACCTGTGGCTTGAAGATGACTTAACGATATGTCTTAATGCATATTAAGTTAGATATCAAAATACATATTTGGTAGGTCATGTAACCTGAAGATATCAAGGTACTAGGATCCTTGTAGATAAATAAACTACCCGCACTACCCGGGTCTTGACTGTCTCCTGAGGAAGGCTCGAGGTCTTAGCTCACACTTCCGGAGTCCGCACCCTGCTTCGGCCCAACAGTCAGCGTTGCAGTGTCATCTGGGTCTCCCTGTCAAGCGTCTGATATGCGATGTGGCAACCCGCTGAAATTCCAGCCTCTACATGCTCCAGCGATTGTGGCAGCAACATAATGCCATTATGCAGTATGAAGTGTTACATAGCCTGACTGGCAGTGGTGCTGACCTTGGGGTGTTGACCCATAGAGATTTGTGACAGGTGAAGGATCTCTGCACCTGCCTTGGGAGGTTGAAAGCGGTCCCCTGTGGCCCCAGTTGCCGATGTCACCGACTAGTAACTAGTGACAGGAGTACTGCCGTATTGGCACCCCTGGTGGTAGCAGCTAGTTAGATTAGTTAGATTGAAGAGATTGTTAGTAAATGTCCTATAGAAAGAAATCTATTTCTGTTTCTACCAAAAATTTGTACTTTGGTTTCATCTGACCATGTGACATTCTCCCAGTACTCTTCTGGATCATCCAAATGCTCTCTAGCAAACTTCAGACGGGCCGGGACATGTATTGGCTTAAGCAGGGGGACATGTCTGGTGTGTTACTGATGGTAGCCTTTGTTACGTTGGTCCCAGCTCTCTGCAGATCATTCACATGGTGCCCCCGTGTGGTTCTGGGATTTTTCTCACCGTTCTTGTGATTATTTTGACCCCATGGGGTGAGATCTTGTGTGGAGCCCCAGATGGAGGGAGATTATCAGTGGTCTTATATGTCTTCCATTTTCTAATTATTGCTCCCACAGTTGATTTCTTCACACCAAGCTGATTGCCTATTGCAGATTCCATCTTCCCAGCCTGGTGCAGGGCAACAATTTTTTCTGGTGTCCTTCAACAGCTCTTTGGTCTTCACCATAGTGGAGTTCGGAGTGTGAATGTTTGAAGTTGAGACACATGGTAACTGACAGGAGCCCCCTTTCACTTTTTGCACCCGGGCCCAAGAAATTGAAGTTATGTCTCTGCTTTCAAGCTTTGTACATGTGATATATGTGGTGGCAGCAAGAACATCCCAATGGGAAACATGGAGGTACAGCTGGCAGGGCCATAGTTACCGGGGGTGCAGCGGTAGCAGCCGCTATGGGACCCTGCATCTTGAGGTGTTCCAAAAGCTCCTTTAACACATAAGAAGACACCATATGGTAACTGTCACAGGTATCAATAGGGCAGTACTCCTGTCAGGGGAGCTAATCAAAAAGGGACCCAGTGATATGTTAAAAATAGAAACTAGTAATGGGTGGGTGTCCCATTGATTTAGCTGCATGGGGCCCTGAAACGGTTAATAAATGACTGGCTACCACTGCACCCTCTATAACTACGGTCCTGCCAGCTGAACCTCCATGTTCCGCGTTATGTTCTTGCTGCCACCACATATATGACATTTTCTTGGGCCCTAGTGCAAAAAGTGATAGGAGGCTTCTGCCTGTTACCATGTGCCATTTCCAATATCGATGTCTTCTTATGTGTCATGGGGGCCCCGTAGCAGCTGCTTCTGTTGTACCTGCTATTGTTATGCTGTCCTCATCTTTTCAGTTAGCCATTGAAAGAAATTAATTATTTTAACCTGTGAATTTTTTTCTGTGACTCTTAGAGCCAAATTGTCTTCACTAAGCTGTACCACGTATCCAGTTTACTGTTATGGATGGTAATTTCAGCTCCTTTTCACCAGATGTCAGGTTCTTCTTTGTTGAGAAGAAAGATGGTTCACTACGTCCTTGTATAAACTATCACGGACTCAACAAAGTAACTGTGAAAAACTAGTATCCATTGCCCCTTATAACCGAGCTGTTTGACCATCTCCATGGTGTCAGAATTTTTTCAAAGTGGATTTGAGGGTGGCTTAGAATCTTGTTCGGATGCGTAAGGGTGACGAGTGGAAGATGGCATTCAACACCTGAGACAGGCATTTTGAAAACATTGTAATGCTCTTCAGTCTGTGCAATGCTCTGCCGGTTTTCCAGGAATTCATAATGATATTTTCAGAGGCCTCCTGTATTTTTATGTTGTCTTGTCACCTGACCCAGAGTCCCATCAGGTTTACATGTGCCAGGTACTGAGGTGTCTATGAAATAATTGTCTCTACATCAAACTGGAGAAGTGCCTCTTTCATCAGACCAGTCTTCCCTTCCTCAGGTACTTAGTCTCGGATAAAGGTCTGCAAATAGACCCTGCTAATTTGTCTGCCATCTTTCAATGGCCTTGCCCCATTGGTTTGCGGGCCATACAAAGTTTCCTGGGTTTTGTCAATTCCTATCGCCAATTCATCCCACATTTCTCTATGGTGGTGGCACCGATTGTGGCGCTCAACAAGAAGAATGACAACCACAAACTGTGATTACCAGGGGCTGAAGACGCCTTCTTCTGGTTAAAGTCTGCATTTGCCTCTGCACCCATCTGTCCCGACTAAATACTGAGAAACCTCTCTTTTTGGAAGTTGCTGCCTCTTCCTTGCAAGCTGGAGCGATCCTCACACAGAAAGATATTACAGGCAAGACCCTCACATGCGGAATCTTTTTCAAAATGTTATTGGTATCCTAAACTACTGGCCTTGGAAGAGAGGCGTCACCTCCTGGAGTTGGCTTATATATATATAGTATATATACCAACCACAAAACTCTCTTGTACCTCCAGATGGTTCAACGCTTAAATCCACACCAAGCAGGTGGTCCCTCTTCTTCACCAGGTTCGATTTCTTGATCCATTTACTTCCTGCTGATAACATCAAGGCTGATGCCCTTTCCTGTGTTTCTGACATTACTTGGGAAGAGGCAGCATGTCGTACCTCCCGAACACCTAATCTCCACAACACCCAAAGACCTCCAACTTGTTCCTCTAGGTAAGACTTATATGTGCCCTGCACTCCAGAAGAGGATTCAAAAATGAGGACATTGCTCTCTGGTGGACGAGAATCTCAGTGTACATAAATCTTGCCAATTAATTTCTTGTCTCTATTGGTGGCCAGATCTTGTTAAAGACATTAAAGAATTTGTGGAATCTTGTACCACTTGTGATCACAACAAGACGCCTTGTCTCCAGCCGACAGGTCTGCTGAAAACTTTGCCTATTCCAAAAATTCCCTAGACACATATTGTCATGGACTTCATCATCGACCTTCCACACTCCTCCAGTTATACTGTTGTTTGAGTAGTCACTGACCGCTTTTCGAAAGTGCCTCATTTCATACTAATGCCTGGGTTGCCATTGGCTCCATGCCCCGCCAACCTCTTCTTCAAGCACATCTTCTGGTTGCACAGACTTCCCCAGCATATTGTCTTGGATAGGGGGTTCCAATTTGTGTCAAGATTCTGGCATGCACTTTTCTCCCAGCTACAGATTAAACTTAACTTCTGCTTCGGTTACCATCCTCAGACAAATGGTCAACTGGAGAGGGTCAATCAAGTCTTGGGCAATTACCTATGTCATTTTGTTTCAGCATGTCAAGGTGGCTGGTCCAGCTTATTGTCATGGGTGGAGTTCTCCTATAATTCCCTGGATTCAGAGTCTGCACTACTTCTGTCTTTAACTTCTGATGTCCCCGCCATGGATGATCTGGTATGGGATTTGATGGCAATCTGGAGCGACACACATAAATATCTACAATGGTCATCCGCCCAAATGAAGACCTGAACAGACAAAAAAACAAAATCTCCACCATCCTTCGCTCCTGGTGGATAAGTCTGGTTGTCATCAAAATACATTTGTCTGAAGATACCCAGCTACGACTGAGTCCTCGGTTCCTAAGACCATTTGAGCTGCCGAAAAGGATAAATGCAGTTGGCTATAAGTTCTGGCTCCTCCTACGAAGTGCATCCCGAATTCCTTCCACGTCTCCCTGCTGAAACCACTTGTTCTGAATAATTTCTCTCAGACGGTTGCCTCTCTTGAAGCTGAGACCACTAATCACTTTGCTGTGAAAGAGATCCTAGCCATGAAGACGATTGGGGGGAGACAACACTTATTGACTGAAAGTGGACCCGGAGGACAACAGCCTAGACCGCAAGTTATCCAACCTGCCCCTGCCGTCCCCACTGGATCCGTAGGACCACATGTATGAAAACTGTCTTGGTGTAAGACTTTCTTTTTTGCACATAGCAACCAATTAGAGCTCCCCTTTTATTTCATATAGTGATCTGAAAAAATTAAAGGTTGGCTCTGGTTGGTTTTTTGTACAAACCTGTTGTTGGCCCTGTCCGACATATTTAAAAAAGATCTTGCACTAAAAATGGGTGTGTATCCCATATCTTCAACAGTTTTGTCCACATCGATTCCTAAACGGCATGTCGTGCCACATTCAAAAGATTACATACATTTACGAATGTTCCTCAACATAATTTGTCTCAAAAATAGAATACTAATCCATGCCATTTTCATAGTGGCAAGACTAGTCAAAATTTGTCTCAGACACCTTTTTTGCGCACATTTTGGGACACATTTATAAAGTTATGTGAGACAAATTCACACATATTGATGAATGCTACACTAATCTAACAAGATAACCTGTCTAGTCTGCGTCAGTTTTTATACATGTGCACCTATATTATATTGACAACACAAAGAAACATTTTTTATGAGAAACTTAAAAAATAACTACAGGTTCTGTTTCATATATTTCTGTTTGCAATCATCAAACTAGTGCCAAGTGCAAAGAACTGCAATTTCTCACATATATATATTTCTATAAAGAAAGATCATCACAATTCCCACTGACTTGCTGAAATGTGTGGACTGGGGTTTTCTGTGTGAGTTGCCCAGTGATTATAAAGACACCGATGAGTTACAATGTCATTTCATAGCAACTATTTCCTTTATAGATAGGCTGCCCTCAGGCTCTTCTTACTGGCTGGTCAAATTTAACAAAAGAAAGGAAAAATTTGAAAACTCATGTTTTACACATACAGAAGACAGTATAAACAATTTGCAATCTGATAAGTTTTAGTATTAAATTTTGATTTGATTTAACTGCTTTGTCCTCTGTGGGACACGTCTCGTTAGGTTAGTGAAGCATTTGTCAGTGTGTATGACAGTGTCTCTTTCTAAATCTAACCTGTTGTGAGACACATTAATGCACCAAAAAAAGAGTCTCAAAATGTTTCTATGGCAAATTTTGTCTCAGCCTCGCCACTTGGAAAATGGCATGGATTAGTCCACTATTGTTGTGAAACATAAGTGTTGAGTATGTCAAACATGCGCCCATTTTAAACATATATCGGACATGGCTTATGACAGTTTTTCTGTCAGACATCATGCCAGAAAACTGACGCAGCCAATTTCATATATGTCGCCTATGTGTATAGAATATATACAATATTAACCCAATGCACAATGTTGATACATGCTGGCAAACAATTGTTTTATAGTAAATTTATATAGGGCAAGAAATACAGACCTAGAAACAAGTGAAAGACTTATAATAGAGTATATTTGGTTATATACTGTATCTGGCCATTGCAAGAGATAAAGATTTATTAACAGGCTAACTTTCAATAAATAGCAAACATTTGGATCCCCCTCCTCCCCTGCCTCCCCGACCACAAACATTTACCTGGACCTCTTAAGTCATGCAGGTACTAGATAATACAAGGAGTGATTACCTCACCATAGAAATCCCCAACATACTGCTACCAAACAAATCCACTATACTAAGACCACCATTACCAATAGCGCTACTACATAAGGATCCGATTGTACCACCTGAACACGACCACAAATTACCGTTGAATAATTACTGAATAATACCCCTATATTATTACTGAATAAAGATCAAAATTACTGCCATATAGTAGTATGTATATTACCACAATACAGTAACCATATAGTGATAGATACGTGATAGATACGTGTACACAGACTCTGCTGACATATAGGTGATTACAGTACAGTTACATCTTGTGACTCACAGGTGACGTTTCTCTGAAGAGTCGTTGACTTTCCCTTTTCTTCTGCATCCGATCCAGATCGCCATGATGACTTCTCCCGGCCACCACTCGTCCCTGCAGATTTGGACACAAATATCTTAGAATCCTCACTTTTCTAGCACCTCATTCTCTGCCCTACACCTCTGTACAAACTTCCCAAGGGTGGGAGAGTGGGTTAGAGGCCCAGTTTCCTATAGGACAGGGGAGGAACAGAGGATTCACCCCCTGGAGATTGTGTTACAGCTATGGCCTGTACCCCTCTGAAGCATATTATCAGGTAGACCCCTATTAGATAGGTTGGTATGCTCTAGGTAGGTACGTTAATAGGCTCCAGGTAGGTAAGTGTGCAGTTCATAGGCCCCAGGTAGGTAGGTAGATTGGTCCTAAGTAGGTAGGCAGTAGTTAGGCAGGTCTCAATTAGGTAGGTAGGCTACAAGTAGATAGCTAGATTAGCCCTGGGTAGGCAGTAGTTAGGCCCCAGTTAGGTAGGCTGCCCCCATGTAGGTAGGCCTCAAGTAGCCAAGTTGGCATTAGTTGGGACACATGTAGGCTGTAGGTGGTCCCCAGGTAAGTAGGCAGTATATAGGCTTCAGGTAGGTAAGCCCCATGTAGGTAGATAAATTGGTCCTAGGTAGGTAGGTAATCAATAGTTAGGCCACATGTAGGTAGGTAGCCCCCAGGTGCTAAGTAGGCTGTTGCTAGGCCCCAGGGAGCTAGGTAGGCAGTAGGTGGGCCCCAGGTAGCTAGGTAGATAGGCTATAGTTAGTGCCCACATAGATAGATAGGCTATAGGTGGGACCCACATAGGTAGGTAAGTAAATAGGCTATAGGGGGCAACAAATAGACCGTCAGGATTTAAGTAGGCTATTGGGGCCAAATAGGAAGACAGGCAGGGTTTAGGTAGGGCATAGGGGCCATATAGGTAGACAGGCAGGGTTTAAGAATCTATAGGGGCCCCATATAGGTAGGCAGGGTTTAGGTAGCTATAGGGGCCCCAGATATTTAGGCAGGCAGGGTTTTAGGTAGCTATAGAAGCCCATATAGGTAAGCAGGCAGGTTTTTAGGGAGGGTATAGGATCCATATAGGCAGGGTTTTAGGTAGCTATAAGGGCCACATAGGTAGGCAGACAGGGTTTTTATGTAGCTATAGGGGCCATATAGGTATGCAGGCAGTTTTTAGGTAGCTATAGGCGCCCATATAGGTAGGCTTGGCTGCTAAACAAAATAATGAATAGCTTACTTACCTCTCTCCATGCTCCCCCAGTGAGACACGCTCCCATCTCTGTGCACAGCAGCTGCTACCACATCTACTACCCTGGTAGTGCTGCTCCTTCACCCGCCAGCAATAAACATAACAATTCATTGCCGGCGGGGCGGAGCTCCAGGGCTCAGCTCATCCTGCCTCTGAACGCCCGGGCCCTCTGTCCTTAACATTCAAAGGCAGGACTGCCCAGTGCTCTGCTAATCTCCCTGATAGGCCTAAGGTCTTAGGCCTTAAACCTACCAGGCGCCGGCCCACAGTGCTGATGTGTGCAGCGCGATGATGTCACATCATCATGCCACCCGCGGTGAGCAGAGACTGGAGCGCGTCACATCAGGGGAGGGTAGACAGAGGTAAGTAAGCTACTTCTTGTTTTAACAGCCCTGCCTACCTATATGGGCCCCTATAGTTACCTAAACCCTGCCTTCCTATATGGACCCTCTAGCTACCTAAAACCCTGTATGTCTACTTATATGGCCCTTATAGCTACATAAAACCCTGCCTACATATACGTCCCCTATACCCTACCTAAAACCCTGCCTACCTACCTATATGCGGTCCCTATAGCTACCTAAAATGCTGTCTACCTAACTATGAACAACAGTTCATTTACATTGAGAATATGGTTTCAAAAGTGTTTGGCGCAAAATAGACCAAAAAACTGGCGTTGGCATGTTGGGACATGTCGCCCTACTGGTGGACATATAACTTACTGCATTGTGAAGTCGCTAATAGTCATTAAGCCAGTTGTTAAGACCTCAAGTCGATTGTTAAGAGCTTAGCAATCAACTCTGGGACTACAGTCGGTTGTTAAGCCAGTTGTTAAGACCTCAAGTCGATTGAAAAGAGCTTGAGCTTAGCAATTGACTTAGGGGTCTAATGGCAGACTGAATTGAATGCAGAACATAAGGGAAAGTCAACTAATCGTCAGAGAAACGTTACCTGTGAGTCACAATATGTAACTGTAATGTAATCACATATATGTCTGCAGAGCCTGTGTACACATATCTACCACTATATGGTCACTGTATGATGGTAATATACATTCTATAAGGCACCTGTGTACACTGGTATATACCACTATATGGTGGCAGCATTGATCTTTATTCAGTAATAGTATAGGGGTATTATTAAGTCACTATTTGGTGGTAATTTGTGGTCATGTTTCTGTAATCGTATCCTTATGTAGTATTGCTAATGTTGGTCTTGGTATAGTGGATCTGTCTGGTAGCAGTATGATGGTGATATCTATGGTGAGGTAATAACTTCTTGTATTATCTAGTAACTGCATGACATAAAAGGTCCCGGTAAATGTTCGTCGCGGGGGAGAAGGGGCATTCAAAAGTTTGCTATGGGTTCTAGGCTGCTCTAGTTACTCTCCTGGAGAATATGTATACTTTTCTGCTGGAGCATTACCATTAAGACTTCATGTATAGTTTGTCTCCTTAATGACTGCCAGTACTGCAAAACTGAGGCATACCTAGAACTCAGACATTGTTTTGACTGCAATATGGTAGAATAGGAGAGAAATTGCTTTGATTAATTTCCATGTATGTTTTATGCTAACATTATAATTGTTGCCATCCTTTAATTATCTTTTTCTAGTTGCATTGCTTAGACCTCTCAATCAGTACTGCAGTATGATCCTTTACAATCTATAAAGAAAATTACATCAGAGCTAAGCTATTTTTGGGTTGGGCTTAGGTTTAGAATTAGGGATAGTCTTAGATTAATGGCTAGAGAAAAAAAAAATCACAAGTTGGGTTGAACCAGTTTCGAACTATATTGGACCTTATTTGAACAACACTACCATACACTAAACATTAACTGTATAAGTTTCCTTTATATTTTTCCCCAATGTTTCACATTTTTTAAAAAGTTTTTATTGTCTCCTTTGTTCTAGCTTTGCCTGATGAATCACACAAATTACATCCATCATAACATGGCACAAATGCCCCATCTTGCTAAGGCAATAAAATAAAGCACAAAATGTGTAAGCAATATTCTTTTTAGCAGATACTTGGTCACTTTTTTCTACTAAAAAAAATGTCTATGCATCATAATGTTATATGCTTGCAAAGAGAATGAGGTGAATATGCTTGGTTACTGATGATACAATTCTTAATCAATAAAAGATAGAGCTATTGATGGAACCATTTTGCAGCATTTTTGTCCTTTTATCTTTTCTACCACTTTCAATTTGCTGCTGCTACTTTAGGATAAGATCTTAATGTACTCTAAAAGAGATACAATGCTATAATCCAAAAATATAAATAGCAATAATGGTAAAATACTTCTGAATACCATTGTACATTTTTGGCAGTTATGTCAAAAAGAATCCTCTTAAGGAAAAAGACAAATCTATGCCATGTAGGACTATTCATTTGGACTTTTCTGAAAATATAAAATAACGTTTATTAAATGTATGTATATATATGTAATTATGTATAATTGTTATATAAACATATACCTATGATAATATAGTGCACATACGATATATATATATATATATATATATATATATATATATATATATATATATGTGTATATATATGTATATATATATATACACTCACCGGCAACTTTATTAGGTACACCTGTCCAACTGCTCGTTAACACTTAATTTCTAATCAGCCAATCACATGGCGGCAACTCAGTGCATTTAGGCATGTAGACATGGTCAAGACAATCTCCTGCAGTTCAAACCGAGCATCAGTATGGGGAAGAAAGGTGATTTGAGTGCCTTTGAAACGTGGCATGGTTGTTGGTGCCAGAAGGGCTGGTCTGAGTATTTCAGAAACTGCTGATCTCCTGGGATTTTCACGCACAACCATCTCTAGGGTTTACAGAGGGAAAGATCCGAAAAAGAAAAAACATCCAGTGAGCGGCAGTCCTGTGGGCAGAAATGCCTTGTTGATGCCAGAGGTCAAAGGAGGAATGGCAGACTGGTTCGAGCTGATAGAAAGGACAACAGTGACTCAAATAGCCACCCGTTACAACCAAAAGGTAGGCAGAAGAGCATCTCTGAACGCACAGTACGGCGAACTTTGGGGCAGATGGGCTACAGCAGCAGAAGACCAAACCGGGTGCCACTCCTTTCAGCTAAGAACAGGAAACTGAGGCTCCAATTTGCCCAAGCTCAAACGAAATTGGACAGTAGAAGATTGGAAAAACGTTGGCCTGGTCTGATGAGTCTCGATTTCTGCTGCGACATTCGGATGTAGGGTCAGAATTTGGCGTCAACAACATGAAAGCATGGATCCATCCTGCCTTGTATCAACGGTTCAGGCTGGTGGTGGTGGTGTCATGGTGTGGGGAATATTTTCTTGGCACTCTTTGGGCCCCTTGGTACCAATTGAGCATCATTGCAACACCTTGTTGAATCTATGCCACGAAGAATTGAGGCAGTTCTGAAGGCAAAAGGGGGTCCAACCCGTTACTAGCATAGTTTACCTAATAAAGTGGCCGGTGAGTGTATATATAATATGATTTGCCTTAGTGTCTCCTGTGTCAGTTTGTGACAGAAATACTGTCACCATGTGACATGCTAAGGTATTTATCTCCGTGGGTCAATAGATGGGGACTTGGGTGGAAGACTTCAGTTTCCTTCAAAAAAGACCTTTGGAGGCAGAGCAGCTGGAGGTGAGCGCCACGTACACCATTTTCAGCTGTGTTTCCATCTTATGGATGCAGAAACAGCTGATAAGTGTGTGGGGAGGGAGGAGTTGGAGCAGTGAGAGCAAGGGAAAGCAGGTTTGCAGACATTATGGGTGACATGTATGAACAGCGCTGCGCCAGATATCTGGCGTCTTTTCAGTCTGACATTAGGTGCAGCCCCATTCATACATTTTTAAATCTCTTAGGGGGCGTGCGGGAGGCAGAGCGCGCTAGAACCGTAGCGAAGCTACATGTTTATAGCTTCGCTACAGCATTTCTAGGCGCATTAAAGCTGGAACAGGTATACCACTTTCAAAGTGGTATACCTGAGCCAGAACTGCCGTGCAAGTGCTAGAATGTGCCTGATTTATGACCCGCTGTACAGCGGGTTCATAAATCAGGTACATTGTATGCCAGTATAATGCATATGAAATTTGATGTGTTAACACTAAATTTCATGTATGTCTCTCTAAATTTGTGTTGTGATTTTGCTCAAAACAACAGAAAAGCCACCATACTTGCCTGCACTATAAGTCGAATTAAACCTTTCAGAACCATTGCCAATATATTATTAAAGGTCATTCAAGTTTATTTGCTCTACACTGTACAATACCATGGAGGAGCAGGAGCCCTGTATGTAATAGAAAGGTATGCAAGTATTGTATTATATCTTTTCATGGGACAACACTGAACACTGACACCTTGATACAATGTTAAGTAGTCAGTGTGCAGTTTGTTTAACAGTGTAAATTTGGTGTGCCCTCAAAATAACTTCACACACAGCCATCAATGTCTAAACCACTGGCAACAAAAGTGAGTACACCCCTAAGTGAAAATGGACAAATTGTGCCCAAAGTGTCAACATTTTGTGTGGCCACCATTATATTCCAGCACTGCTTTAACTCTCTTGGGCATGGAATCCATCAGAGCTTCACATGTTGCCGCCACTGGAATCCTCTTCCACTCCACCATGATGACTTCATAGAGCTGGTGAATGTTTGACACTTACACTCATCAAAATGTTGTTTGAGGATACCCCTCAGATGCTCAATAGGGTTTGCATCTGGAGAAATGCTTGGCCAACACCTTTACCCTCATTTTCTTTATCAAAGCAGTGGTCGTATTGGAAGTGTCATTATCATGTTGGAATATTGCACGCAGCTCAGCTTTTGAAGGCGGGGGGAGGATCATGCTCTGCTTCAGTCTGTCACAGATTATGTTAGCATTCATTGTTATCTCAATGAATTGTAGCTCCCCACAACTGGCAGCATTCACACAGTCCCAAATTATGACTGTCCCACCAACAGGGCCGAAACGACAGGTAAGCAAAGGTAGGCAACCGCCTAGGGTATCACTTCAATCCTGACAAGGAGGGAGTGCATGAAGGCATGGATTGGTCTGAATTTTCCATTGGGAGGGTGGTTTGTGCCTTATTTGCCTAGGGCACCAGAAAATCTTGCCCCAGTCCTGCCCACCACCATTTTTGACCATAGGCAAGACATACTTGTCTTTTTACTCCTCTGTCACGTCAGAGGAGGTGCAGTGGGCCCTGACTGCCACCCAGCCCACTGTCCCTGCTTACTTAGCGTGCTGCCCTAGATGGCAGACCCCAACTGGATGACAATCCCTACGCTAACGGTGCGGGGCTGTCAGGGAAAAGCAAAGTCAACAGTCCGGGTCGATAACAGTCGGGAATGCCAAAGCCAAAAACGTGAACCAGAAGAGAAACAGAGAACAAGCCGAGGTCAAACACTAGCGGTCACGCGGTACAAAACAGAGGACAAGAACGTGGTCAGGAAACAAGCTGAGGTCAAACACTAGGAAAACAATCTCAATAGACGCATGGGAAAAACATAGGGGAACCCTTGTACAGGCAATGCCTGACAGAACTGAGCCTGTTTAAAAGGTCTTCCCGGACACCGCCCCAGCAGATGATTGGTGTGGCATCCGGGCCCTCTGATTGGCCTGAGCGACACACCCCTTGTTGGGAGAGGCTGCAGAGCTGTCACTCCTGAGCTCCTGAGCAGCACCTCTCCCAGGGTGTGGACCCAGCTCAGATGGTTTAACCCTTGACGGGCGTTGCACCATATGAACGGAAGGCTGCCTGGCCGAACGTATACTGACATCCTCATACGATTGCTGCCACACATGTTGTATACCATCTGAACCAAATAAGATTATCTTGGTCTCATTAGACCACAGAACATGGTCCCACTAATCCATGTCTCTAGTATGCTTATCTTTGGGAAAATTTCTTTTGCATTATCTTTAGAAGTGGCTTCCTTCTGGGACAACGGCCATGCAGAACAGTTTGATAAAGTGTGCGGTGTATGGTCTGACCCTTCACCCCTTTTGCCACTACAGCAATGCTGGCAACACTCATGCATCTATTTTGAGAAGACAATCTCTGTATATGACGCTGACGATGAAACTAACTTCTTTGGTCGACCATGGCGAGGCTTGTTCTGAGTGAAACCGATGTATGATCTTGGCTCTACCATGCTCCAGCTCAACTTCAGGGTTTTGTCATTCTTCTTATAGCTGTTATTTCAGATCTGTAGGGAGTTCTTTGCCATGAGGTGCCATGTTGAACTTCCAGTTAAGCAAACCGGGCACAATTATACAACAGATTTTAAGAACTAGGAGAATCCAGCTTTAACCCATCCCTTGGATATGTAATAAACTGACCTAAATTTATTGACTACAGGGCAAATTGAACACATCCAAGTTGTCAATTTAACTTTCCAAATGGTCCGTTAAAGATACGAGGTGAATTTTGGTTATCTTTCGTAATTACAACACATTTCCTCTGCTCCAGTTTCCCCACTGTCAAGATAATTCTCCATTTTCTTAAAAAAAAAAAAAATTGGAAGGAGATTCAGGTATTTATATCCAGTACTAAAAAAGTGAATGCAGACATGGATATATTTTTTCATGTGACATTATCGTTGTGTTAAGGCTGGAAATTCACCTTAACCCTCGATGTGCCAGTTTCCAAATTCATGTGTAGCTTAGAAAAATGACACCTAACATCATGCAGATTCAGATTCCTTTTTCCTCCTTATTTTAGTTAAAAAAAAAAACCTGATTTTTATGCAGGTGCTCAGAGGCACCTGCGTGCAGTGGTAACAGTAACAGAATCATTGTTTCCTCTTATTACAACTAGGAAAATCATTGGCTTCATTTATTCCTAAAACAGTGCTATTGTTTACCCTTTAATAAACAAACTTCTGATTGGTATGTGGTGACCTTTCAATAATTGTTTTGCTACACATCAGCGGATGTTCAAATTTGGTCATTTCTAGACATTTGCTTATATCTAATATAATTGTTTACTGATCTTTTGAATGCTCGGAAAAGCAGGCTGTTACGCTGAATGGGTCTTTTTATATTTGTTTTGGTTATTAACTCGCAAGAGTGGCGTCTTATCAAACTGGAAGAATTTTATTGTCTTAGGAACACCAGATAGAGATGGGCGAATTTCTCAAAAATTCGATTCGGTCACTTCGCCGAATTTTCGAAAAAATTTTAGTTTCGTTCAAATTATTCGGCACGAATCGCTTTAAAAACAGTATTTCCGGGCTGCACAGACCTGCAGGGGCTGTAGAACTTGTGCCATGCTTAAAAAAAGCAGGGGAGTTTGGTTTTGGTCTTATACAATGTTGTGTTTTGTAGACACGCAGTGACTGCCCGCTCTTAGAATCGTTCCTATAAAATTCCCTGGGCACTTAAGAGGGAAAAAACTGCCCAAAAAAAACTCAACGGAATTTTACCCTGATAAAGCATGCCAGCAAAAGTGGAAAAAACAAGGAGAGCTCAGGTGGCAACATTTGACAGGTGTGGGGTGGGGGCGGCAGCCCGCAGCATGAGGTCAGGCAGTGGCACAAAAAAATTCGGGAGGGGCAAAACAGGGAGGAAAGCCACAGAATGGCCAATCCACAGTGGGAGGTACGACAGCACAATGGTCGGGCGTGGCACAAGACATTTGGAGGCGGAAAAAACAGTATTAGGCCACAGAGGGGCCAATCACACAGTGTGGAGGTCACGGGGGCGCTTATGAGATCAGCAGTGCACAATGAATTCTGGGGCGGTAAACATATTAGGCCCACAGATGTCACAATGATACAGTGTGGAGGTCACGAAGCAGCAGCAGAATCAGGCGTGGCACAATGCATTCTGGAGGGGCAAAATGAAGGCCACAGGTGGCACAATAAAGTGGGGAGGTCACGGCAGCAGCATGAGTAGGCGGGGCCAATGAATTTGGAGGTGGCAAAAAGAGAAGCCAAGAGGGCACAATGATGGAGGGGGTCAGGCCAGCGGAAAAAGGTTTAGGCTTGGTGAACTGTCACAGTTTACACCCAATTTTTGGGGGGTTTTTTGGGGTGGGGGGGGAAAGGGGGGAAACCCCAATTTGGGGGTTTTGGGGGGGGGGTTTTTGGGGTGGGGGGGGGTGGCCCCCGTGGGGGGGGGGTGGAGGGGTGCGTCCCCGTTGGCCACAAATGTTGGTTGAGGAAACTGCTCCCTCCTGCTGTGTGCGGGGAGGGGCCCCCCCACTAGGGGTGAAGGAAGCTGCTCTCAGTGACTCCAGACTTAGGTTCTACTTCATGGAGTGGTAGCTCCTACCCACCACCTTCCCCCAGCGCCGCGGGGTAGTAAAGTGAGCGTGAGGGAAACCCCCCCTCAGACCTGTCAGGGAGGGACATGCCGCACATAGGGACGCCAACGATTACGGAGGATTTCCCTATAGTATTTGGTTTGTCTTCCTTCTCAATAGGGGAAAAAGGCTCCCCTTTTGGGCCCGGGAGCAAGGGTCCAATAGGGTGGAGGCCAAATTATCCCTCTGCCCGGGTGCTAAAAAATAACGGCTGTCACTAGCAGGCAAAAAAGCAGGGTGGGGCCATCTGAAAAATGACTCCCAGGGGCTCCCGCCTCCATTTCCACTATATACGCCACGGTGCTTGGGGGGCACTGCCCCGTCTTCCTCATCTCCATCCACCTCCCCCGTGCTCTGCTCCCCTTCTTGTCACTGGGTGAAAAAACCCCTCATTTCCCCGCAATGCTTCTGCTCCCAAAGTCCTCCTCCTCCTCCTCCCCTTTTAGTCCCCCCGGACCATGTGGCACGAATGTAGTCCCCGC